>JBCIKM010532893.1:0-11819 GCA_039654465.1 Melibe viridis | reverse complement strand
TCCTCTATATATCTCATTAAAAACTGTAATTCCTCTGTATATCTAATTAAAAACTAATTCCTCTGTATATCTCATTAAAAACTGTAATTCCTCTGTATATCTTATTCACCATGGTTGATGATGAGCATGAAAGGACACTTACCTGGAAGATAAGGACTCTCCAACAAAGACCTCATTCAGAGCCAGCCATGGTAGGGTCCTTTTGGGGTAGATGTGATCATTGCGGCTCAAAGACCTCAACACCCTCACTTCT
Organism: Melibe viridis; assembly: GCA_039654465.1. Classification (NCBI taxonomy): domain Eukaryota; kingdom Metazoa; phylum Mollusca; class Gastropoda; order Nudibranchia; family Dendronotidae; genus Melibe; species Melibe viridis. The sequence goes on along the minus strand of JBCIKM010532893.1, from coordinate 11,566 downwards.
TCATCCTCTGCAATGTGCTCCGTGAACCGGTGCTCAGGGAAGATTAGGGTCTGATCATGCAGCTCCACTGGGTCATCGTTGCTATGCTTTCCTGATAGCGTCACTTGAATTCTTTGCAGCAATTTCCATCTGGGTAAGTTGTAAAAAAATGTGAAGAAAGTTATAAAGAAAATCATGTGGCGTCAATGGCTCAGTGGTTAACACAACTCGCTACATGCAAGAGTCAAGCAACCACGACCGTGGCCAGGGTTTGGAGTGGTGACATGTAGGGTCACTCCCCAGATCAGCTACCCCATGTATAGCCTCTGGCCATTGACATTGTGCCCTTAGGTAAGGCACTTTACCACACTTATCTCATCCTATCGGAGATGGATGTAAAGCTCTGAAGTCCCCCTGGTTGTAGATCAGACAATCTTGTCTCTGTCCGAAATATTGTAAAGCACCTAACAGGCTGCTTGTTTCATCATGTGTTCCATGTTGGTTGTCTGCCAGGGATATGGTATTGTAAAGCGCTTAGAGTATGGTCATGACCGTGGATAAGCGCTATATAAATGCTATATATTTATTCATTTATATCTTTATGTGATATTCCACACTAGTATAAAAAGGACATGAAAGGGAAAAAGTGACATAATGAAGATACTGTGTTTACACCTCAACTTGAGGGTAGTAGGTTTTAGTCATGAAAATAGCAAAATCAAAGGGCTGTTATCCCCAGCAGTAGTCTTTTCCCAGTAGGTAGGATTGAGCACATCAAATTTACCTAAACCCACAGGTTGATCTCTGTTCACTTAGTTGCTTGTTCCCAGTTGTTGTGATTGGATTGGAGCAGGTATTCTTACGCAAATAATGTGATCAATTTCTTGATCTTTCGAAAAGTTGTCATGCAGGATGATTTTTCCCAGTCATGCTCATTATCAGCAAACATTATTGTCAAGACTTCTTTTGCACATTTTTTTTATGAGACAGGTCAACCAGTTAGAGAATAATCAACCCATTATTATTTGTATGAAAAAGGCATCACTCTGCTCTTATCAGACTACCCTTACTGGTAAGCTACGATTCTCTATTTTCTCAGTTCCACGACCAGTTGTAGGAGCACAAAGCCTGGAACCAATCAGATAAAATTTGCAAAGTCCACCTTTTCAGCCACATAAAATTACACGCAGAGGCAGTAAAACCAAATAAAATTGTCATTCAAAATAGCTGAAACTAAATTAACTAAATTCAAATGCAACATGAAAGCAAAATGCAAGCATTGAGAAAACTGGCAAAATGGACATACGCAAAGTCTCCTTGCAAAAGCCTCTTCAGTGCATCTCCAAACATCATGGCTGCGTAATCAGATTTGGGAAGACACAAATTGCCCTCTGACCTGCACATAAAAATAGGGATGGACTGAAGAAACAACCTCAAATGGAAAGCAAATAAAATGCTATGTTTAACACACAATGACATCAAGTTTAGAGACTCATAATCAGAAAAAACCTGAATCTTTGTCTTCAGACAAAGATTAGAGCCATCAACAATTGTACACCTTTGCTTAGATTGCTACCAAAATGACTTATCCGCTCCTCTGATCAGCTACCAAAATTATTCAGATGCATCTCATATCAACACACATGCAATAAAATATTGATTAAGTAAAATTTTTTTAAAAAGAAGGTAATAAACAAACAAAAAATTAGTATTACAAATAAAAGCAAAGAATTCAGGTTGGAGATGAGAACTTTTCATGTTTGATACATACCTTTCAGGGTCAGTGTTGAGGCCAATCAAAGGTTTGGTTGTGTTCATAAATTTGTTTGCAGCCAGTAAGTAGGTGCCATCCCCTCCAGTGGTGAAAACAACATCGGCCCAGTCCACCACCGATTGGTCCATCCCAAACCTGGACACCACACGTACTTCAATATTGGCTTTCCTAAAAGTGAAAAATTAAAACAAACTTTTTTACTTATTCACAATTTCACTGATTGCCAATATTTTTTACAAAAGAAAGACAGGTGCATCCATGTACTTGTTGTATTTATCCTTCACACTTTCAAAAAGCTTTGATGTGTTCATTCAATGACACCAAAACATTTTCTAATCAAGCTAACAGTCCAGGAAGTCCTGAGAGCCAAAAGAGCAATTTACATTCACAAAGCAACACACTTCATTACAAAAACTATTTTTTTAGTTCTGTAATTTAAATGCAAAGCGGCTTCAAAGTGACAAATTTGTTCCTCTGATATTCTAATAATTGCTTTCATAATAACAATAATTAACCCTTCTTTTGCAATGTGCTGTCTTTGTTATAATCTGATCAATCCAAATGAAAAATTATATGAGTGACCCAACATGATATGTCACCAAACCAGTAAGGCTAACAAACTTACAGCAGTTCTTTTCTGACCACATCCAGAGCATGGTAGTGATTTTTGTGACGTTCCAACAATCCATGGTAGTCTGAGTCCTTGGCTTCAAGCTGTGTTCCAACAGTCATGGCATTAGAAGAAAGAAACATACAATGAGTAGCCTTAGTCACAAACGATTGCTCACCCTTTATCTATTATCAATGCTGTGTTAATGCAAAATACACAGATGGCAATATTATGAATATTGTTAACTCTTTCCATGCCAACTGACGCACACTGCACCATCGCAATATAGTTGCACACCAACTGACGCACACTGCACCATCCCGATATAGTTGCACACCAACTGACGCACACTGCACCATCACGATATAGTTGCACACCAACTGACGCACACTGCGCCATACAGGTTTGTTCCATTTTATAGAAGCTCACAAGTTTTAGAGTAATTAAATTAGAGTAGCTAAATAAAAGTAACTTTTGTGTCTTCACAAAGAAAAGTTCTTTGGCTTTGTTTTGAAAGCAACTTAAGCCCGGTAGAGAAATATTAGTGGTTTTAATGGGAAAAATAAGTCTAGATTCATTTGGTTTCCGTCTTTTGCAATTAGGAGCTACTAAATGGCTGCAGACGATTGAGTTGCGCCAAGTTTGCAATGTATAAATAGATATTATTTATCAAATATAGCCTAGTAATTGCATTTTTAGTTGATTCAATAACGATTATTCTGAGGTTAAAGCAAGTTTAGACAGTTCTGGTGATGAAAGCTGTGCAGATTCAGCTTTTTCATCATCTGCTCCCATTTCCTCATTTTTATCAAACTTCCGTCACCTACCCCACCTCACATAATTGATCATATTTTTGTGCTAAATTGTTATTTCTTAGAATTTGGTATGTGTGTTCATAAATGAAACTTTGAATGGATTTTACAAGGCTGGAGTATGTGTTCCTATTGGTGAGTTTGATACGTGTAGTAATGAAAAATAGAGCACTTTTTTTTTCACACCTCAAAAATACTGAAATTTTCCCCTAACTCGCCCATTTCTTTCTCTTCAAAATGGTATACAATACGATACACTTTTTCTCAAAACTTTTAATGTTACTTAAATATCTCATAGGGCATCGTTGGGGTCTTACTGCACTCGAAAAACCCCACAGTGCAACTGGAAAACACCCCTTGGCATGGAAAGAGTTAAAATAAGAAATAAAAGAGTCATTTTCAGAAAGGTAAACAACACGGCCCATTGAAGGGAGATGTTTATCACAGAAATCACCTGATTAAGTCCCATCCATGCCTCAAAATAATAGATTCTTTGATACAGAAAATGTTGGATGAACTCAGTGAGCTTTCTAAGTACTAATTATCAAGGTGTCAAGAAAAAGAACAATCGTGATTGAGTAGCAACGACCACGGGCGGGTCCGGAAGTCGGGCCCGAAATGGCTGTTTTTGTGGTCCATGAAAAAAACCGAAGTACCCATTTTCAAAAATTCATTGCCAGGATTCTTTTCGTCATAGGTCGATTAAATTTGGCAACCAACGAGAAAAAAGGTTATATTTTCTTCATGCAACCGTACAGTTCTCTACAATTTATAAAAATGGTCTAAAACTTCGTCTATTTCCTATATTATAAGATGTTAGTCGAACTAAGAGGAGTTACCGGCTGTACAGTCACGTGAGGATAAACCAACCTTATTTGTCTCGCTGTCTGAAATTTCAAGGTTCTGTGTTAAATAGATTTCTCATACACCAATGAAAAAATTCACTCGAATCGTAAGAAAAACGACTTGTTTGGGTTTCGCCATTCTCCATCAGCTACAAAGGCAGCAGTCGAATGCCTCGCGTGACATGAGTGAGAGCGCGCAAACAGTATTCTAACGGTTTTGATTGGTTGCACGTTATCACGGCGCGCAGCGGGTCAGTCTAAGTTTCGACTCTTCATATTTTTACTACACCCTTCGGAGGGTGAAAACAAGACATTACGAGTTGTTTTGCTCGATGTATGATAATATTTTACTGAATTTATATCAAATATTACCAATCGTAGTTGAAAGGACAGATAGTTATATTTTTTCATTTATGCATCATGAAATAGGACGACTGTAGCAAATTTGATCTTTTTTTATCCACTCATGCCCCCCTACAGGTTTTACTGTAGTTCAGTCGTCCATTTTACTCAATCTCTGGTTTGTTTTGAGACGTTCGATCTTGCGTAAAACGAAGATATATCTCAAATTTACGGAAAATCTAAAAGAGATATCTAATTTCTGACTTCTTAATTGGATTCTGCATAAAAAATTACTTAAAGGAGCTACAGTACACAAAAATAGCATGATTCATTTAAGAGTATTGAAAAAAATTCCCCTGAAAACTGACCGTCAATCGTCCCAACTTTCTTATTTTTTTTCCTCTTTGGATGTATACCCCAAATTTAATCACAAAAAGATTTGTAACTTTTTTATTTTGAATATATTTTGATAATTCAAAAACCATAATAATCAGCGTGATGAGATCTATCGATTGAATCCTTTTTCGAACAGATTGCTCATGTTGCTAGATTGAGGTGAAATAGTTATTCTACATAATAAGGACAAAACACATAAACACAAGTTAAACCATTATCAAAAGTCAAAGAATTTCACGAATTAGGATCAGTTTTCAGTGAGGACTTGAGTCTTGTAACAGGTTTTCTAACCCAGGATGTGGACCAACAAGAACTTGGGGATACATTTGAGGAAAGCAGTGCAAAATACAAACAGTGATGGGTTGAGTAATTTATTTCACAATTTACTTACATATCTTCTAAAATCCAGATCTGACATTCCATCACAAAGTTTGCGCTCATACTCATATCGCGTCATTTTGGTCAGGATGGCTGCCTTTTTAGGTTGAAAAATCGGATGCTTTCCTTCCTCCATACTAGTCCTTGGCCTTTTTCTACTGTTCTTCCTTTGAGCCACATCGTACACATAGTTACAATTGCATCTGAGTGACCCCAAATTTAAGTCACTCAAATTACACAAAACTGGAAAGGATGATGGCAACGGAGTTTGAAACCCAAACAATCGAAAGTCCTTTTTTGTACCATTTGATTTGTTCACAAACACCCTGAGCAAAGATGCACGACGCATATTCTATAGCAAACGATAACAAACCCTGCCCTTGTAGTGAGATTGTACCACAAATGACAGTCAAAAGTACTTATCACAAATGTTTCATTCAAGGATTCGCTTTTTTCTAGAAATTGAATGCCGTTCTTGTCTGTTTTTGTACGGAGCCACCATTTTGATTTAGACAGACAGGAAGTCGCTTGAAACAAATATTAAGAGCTACATTGTTTTGGTTTTCGGAAATTATGCCTCAGGCTATATCGAATACTCCATATTGGTACAGTATAAGATTTTTGTCTTAAGATGTAAATTATGCTTCCAAAAGACTGGTGAGGATTTCATATATCTGTGATTTCCACACGTTATTACTTTCGAAAACAATTGACAACATCACCGAAGTTTTTCTTGGTAGCTCTGTATAATAAAGCCACGACTTGGCGACTTGTGCGACAGCTGCGAAGGAATCGTCAATCTATTTCTCGTGTCACTTTAATGCGAAAGTAGCAAGCCACCCCGTCAATTCATCGTGGCATGATTTCCAGTGGTTCTAGTTAAGATAAAACTTCAAGATGTTGCCGCTGCATAAGGATGATAAGTATCATCGAACGTCAAAGATCAAGGAAAAACTTTCAGGATGGTTCAGGTAATTCTTATCACACCCTTCTCGACAACTGGACAACCGGCGTTTCCATTGACCACTTCAATTACGAAGTCTATGGCTTACTTTCCTGGGGACTTATGTTGGACGAATGATTTTTAGAAGTAAATGTTGTTTAATGCTGTTGATATGAGACTGAGAACCTCTGAAAGTTTCCCCCTCTCCTCAACAAATTTGACTTTTTGTGACTTTTGGAAAGTAATAGTCCATGGAGTCTGGTTTAGCTTTATTATGCCATTGAGGAAATTTTTCACACTGGAAATTTTTCACACTGCTCTTACCATGTATGGAAGAGTCAATTATTTTCCTTAAATTGAAAAATATTTGGTAACTGCAAAGCCCAGATTTATAGTAAAAGTAGATACTAAATCTACCAAGAGAGTGGTAGCCTAATCTAGAAAAGGGCTTTTTTGAGAATACTTGATGGAACAAACAGCCAAGTACAAAGACAGTAACATTGCTCCAAAAGCCTACCCTATTTTTCAGGCACAGCATACCATATGGAACAAATGAATATTAGATAGAAACAAGAGAGAAGAGGATGAGAAGGAGAAAGATGAGGAGAACAGAAAAAGAAGAATCAGTTATTTATTCTACAAATAGGAATAGCATAAAAATGATTTCTCTGCAGGTGCATTAGCTTTCTGTAGTCTAATAGTCAGTTACCGCTCTCAAGCAATTTTGTTTCACCTCTCTCCCCTCATAATAATAATAATAATAATGTTCATTTATAATTCGCAAAAACTATCCCCAACTGAGCAGCAGTCTCTAAGCGCAAATTAAGATTTTAATTTATTTTACAGTAAAATAATCCTTGCAGTACCATTATCACATTTACACCTCAACTTATACGGAGACAAAGAACACACACTCTCTCTATCTCTCTATCTATTTCTCTCACGTACGCACGCACACATACACAAACGCATAATGCCAGCATGAAGAAGCAAAACACTCAATAATCAACCTCGCCAAGCCATTGATGAAAAAGAAAGGTCTTCAGATGTTCTTTGAAAGATTCCAGTGTCTTCAGTTGACAAAGTACATTCGGCAAGCTGTTCCAAACTTTTGGACCATAAATACTGAAGCTGCGTTCGCCTATGTTTAGATTAAGACGGAATTTTCAACAGGTTACTTTCCCCTCTTCTCGATTTAGGCTAAGGGGAATCAATGTTTTACTTTTTTTTTGTGTGTATTTGTGTTCAGGAATAATGACTTCTTTTCATTCCCAGTTTCATATTTTTTCAATTTTTATATCTCCTCAGATTGATATTTTCAGAAAAGACATCTCGTAATCTCTTGGGATTCCTGTTGCTGAATCTGTCATTTGCCTTCATAGAATTGGTGTATGGCATGTGGACGAACTGCCTCGGCCTGATTTCAGACTCATTCCATATGTTCTTTGATTGTACAGCCCTGCTTGCTGGGCTTGTTGCCTCAGTGGTATCGCGGTGGAGAGCAACCGAGTCTTTTTCTTATGGGTAATTGTGTTTTTCTCTTTTTTTTTATGTCTTTTTTTAAGCAATTAAGGTATGAATTAAACTACAAATTACCCTCGTGTGTCATGGGGCCCTAAAACCTCCAATAAACAAACTACAAATTTGCGGGAAAGGTTGTATTCTAGTGAGTGTGATAAGATTTTATTTGCAGTAAATTTGTTCTGCTCTGAAAGCAGCAAGTTACTATTGTTTTAATCTACATAAACTTTTCTCACCTCTTACTTCACTTGCAAGGAATACTCTAGACTTTAAAATGTTTAACATTTGATGTGATATTTACTTACCAAGGAGCAACTTGTTGAATTTCGGATTGTAAAACTTGTTTTAGTCAAGTCAGTCAATGTGGATTTTTTTTGTGGCTTTGTATCTCAGTCTGTAGGGCTTAATTAAACTCCTATGCTGAAGAGCAAGGATTAAATTCCCTACACAAGGGCCATCATACTTACCATGCTTACCAAATTGCATTGCGGCTGACACCTGGGTTGTCACAGTCTTCCCTTTGGTCAGACCCTGAAGAAGTTTTAACTGCTTGGTTTATAACCCACTGCTTACCCTAGGTATGTGCGGGCTGAAATCTTGGCTGGTTTTGTGAACGGACTGTTCCTGTTATTCATCGCCTTCTTCATATTTTCTGAAGCTGTCGAGGTAAAACTTTTTTTTTTTTTCATGTGGCTTATCTTTTATCTTAGGTTATTATGGATTCAGAATTGTGTAGTTTTGTCTTATTTTGTGCCTTTAGAAGCTGTTTTACTGATCATGCCCGCTACATTTTGCATGTTATTTTTGTTAAAAGTACCACTATCTATTTTTTGTTTTTTAAGGGATAGTTATAATGTCAATCTGGTCCTTGATTTTCTGGTGCCAGTTGCCTGTAAGCCCAGTAGTCTCCTGTGAAGTCAACCAGCACAGATGTTCTGTTAACTTTCTTTAGGGTCTGTTTCTTCCATTTCAACATCGGTCTTCTTAAAAATTACTATCACCTCCTTCTCTCCCCCCTCCCCCACCTTTTTATGTTTTTTGACAGTTCACTCTGATTGATGCATAGCAAGCATACAATGAGTATGACCTGAGTACTAAGCAAATAATAATTATCTGTCAGATTTTACTTTTTCGATTCTTTTTTTTTTTATGAAAAATCATCAAGGAACTTTAAAGTGTACCATGAAATTTCTCTCTTCATGTATTAAGGGGGAAATATTCTTACTATAATTTTGCGGATCAATTTATTGAAATTTTCCAGAGAGCTTTGGAGCCCCCTGAAGTCAAGCATGAGCGTCTGTTTGTGGTGTCTGTGATGGGCTTCATTGTGAACCTGGTGGGCATTTTTGCCTTCAGCCATGGACACTCACACGGAGGAGGGGGTAAGAATATCAGAATGAGTGCAGGGTACTATGGAATATATGAAATGTTGCCTTGGACAACAAGGTTTTTATTTTTTTACCAGCAATAGATTAATATAATACCTGAAGATTTTATGAAAATAATTGAATTGAACAATGGAGACCTTTTGAAAAGAATATATTGAAGAACATAATGTAGGTCACGAATTTGGCATATGACGTCATACCATTTAGAACTTTTTGACATCTCTGTGAAAAGGCAGTGAGTAATTTCAGGTAGTATTTGACCTTTCAGTTGAATAATTTCTTCTTTTTTTTTTTTTTTACTGTATGCAAGAAAGAAATCAAGAAATTACTGAATTTAACACTGGAATGTTTTAATCTTTGTGGAAAGGAATATTTTATGATTGAGGACCATCTCCAATCCCAGCAAATATTTTTAAAAAGTAGGAATGTTAAGAAGACTCTGAAGTGCCTACACCCAATTAAAGCAGACGATGACATACATGGTAAGAGATGTGAAATACCTTTCCGACAACATTTTTGTCTATTGCATTTACTTTGATTTTGACAATGTGCTTTGATCTCTTACTGTGTTTCAGGTCATGGCCACTCTCATGGTGGGGGACATGGGCATTCACACGCTGTTGGTAAGTAGGCCTGCCACTGTTAGGTCAAGGGTCACACTGAGGGAGAAAGGGGAGAGTGAGGTGAGAAAGATAGGGAGTGTAAAAGTAGGATTCAAAGAGAGGGAGGTTTACAGGAGATAGAGAAGAGGGGTGGGGGGGGGGGGATGCACCTTTTTTTTTTTTTTTTTTTTTTCTATCCGTGACTGACCGTTAAAAGCTCTTTTTATTTATTTCCTCTTTTTCACATTTGTAGCTTTGCTCCACTTGCCCCACTTAAGTTAAAGCTGTGCTTGTTTTGTTGTTTTACTGGATAAGATTCTAGTGTCCTTTTTGAGGATCATCAGGAATATCAATCATCTCTGCCCTCTGTATGCCCTATGGAAACTTTTACACATTGACCTCTCTTTTTTCCTCTGACAATGGGCTCAGCTTCCAGCTGCCTTTGTTTTGAAATGGTTAATTAGTTTGAAACTGTTTGGTAAACGATGCTAAAGTGATGCTCAGGTATCATGCATTATGTGAAAAAATAGACCCTTTATGCCTGCAAATCCATCAGTGCCTTGACGCCCAGGAAAGGAGATTATTGATTGGGTTTCAGCTCAATGTCACTCCCTGGTGTTGTCCAAATGAGCAATTTGATATGAATAAATCCCTCCCTTGCCCGAGTGGATTCCAAACGAAAATGTGGTTGGAACCTCCATTATCTGGACTGCAATGCTATTTCTCCCACATACTTTTTTTTTTTTTTTTGTGGTAGCAACTATATGTTTTTATGTTGTTTCAGAGATTTCAACAAGAATTTGAGAATGATAAGGGATTTTTGTTTTGTTTTTGAAAGTACATCGTATATTCTCATTTTGGGTTTGTTTGGGTTTTGTTGTTTACACTTTTTTTTTGGGGGGGGAGATTTTTTTTTTCTCATGTTTTTATCTGCAGATTTATTGATTAAATAAAGGTAATAATTTATTTTCCTCTCTATTATTAAGGTCTTGGTCTTGAGGAAGCCCCACATGGAAGTCAAGGTCACGGCCACTCACACGGAGGTCATGGTCACTCTCACGACAGTCATGGCCACTCAAGTCACAGTCATGGTCACTCCCACGAAAGTCACGGCCATTCACACGACAGTCATGGTCACTCTTCACACGACAGTCATGGTCACTCTTCACACGACAGTCATGGTCACTCTTCACACGACAGCCATGGCCACTCACATGGAGGCACGGGCAGCGATAAAAGCAAAAACACAGCCAAAGTTGCTCAAGCTCAGATTATGCAAGGTGAGTAAGTGTGGGTTAAGAGATTAAGTGAGAGAGAGACAGACAGAAATAGACTGACATGGGGTGGCAAAGTGTGGGAATGAGAAAGAGGTAGTGAGAGTGAGAGATCTTTCTCATTTTCTTTCTTTATCTTTACCTTTAGCACCTTTCGTTGTAAGGTTTAATTGCTATGCACAAACTTTCGGCATCTGCAAGTTTACAGCCTTTATTTTCCACTATGCCTGCAATTGCTTCTTGCCACAATTTCTTTGGTCTACCTATTGGCAATTTTCCATGATGTGTACATTCTAAAATTTGTTTTGGGATCCTGTCCTTTTCCATCCTGTTAACATGGCCAAACCACGGAAGTTGGTTCTTCTCTATTTTAAATGTAAAGCTTTCTGTTTTAACTTTTTCTCTAATTCTTGTGTTTCTTATCCTATCTCTCTTTGTCTTGCCTATTTGATTATCTTAGAAATTTCATTTCACTTGTCTGCAACCTACTTTTATCTTTGTTATCTAAGTTCCATGTTTCACTTCCATAGATAAGAGTTGGGCAATAGATAGATTTAAATATTGATATTTTGGTTTTTGTAGATAATTCTTTTTTCCCTATTAAAGTTTGCCCAAGCTGACTAAGCACTTTAGTTGCTTTTGAAATTCTTTGGTTAATTTCTTCTTTAAGACTACAATTTGATGATATTATGACTCCTAGAT
>JBCIKM010532784.1:0-18285 GCA_039654465.1 Melibe viridis | reverse complement strand
GAGAGAGAGAGAGAGAGAGAGAGAGAAGGAGAGAGAGAGAGAGAGAGAGAGAGAGAGAGAGAGAGAGAGAGAGAGAGCGAGCATGTGTGCAAGAAAGAGTTTGTGCGTGTGTGTGTATGTGTGTGTGTGTGTTTGTGTGTGTCTGTGTGTGTGTCTGTGTGTCTCATATTGTGCAGAGATCTTCAAATCATGATTTTCTCTACATTCATTATGCACGGACCTTTTACACTCTTGATTCCTCTATTATTTATCGTGAGCACACGCCCAACTCTAACAATATCTCTATATTATAAATCCTGCAGCTCATGCGTTCTACTGTCTTATGTATGTACCTGTCTTCGTAGCTGGCAAAGTTTCTTTCATACGCATCATCAATAAAATAGAGCAGGGGCTGCTGGAAGCTGGACCAGGTTCACAGATATTGGAGCTTCCGTAGATAGAGCAATACGCTAAGGGTATTCACCCAAAACTTCGAGTGTATTTTGTCTCATACTGTTTGATCTACCGAAGTTCTTAAAACAGTAATCATTTGCTGTCTATTATACATATCATACTCATGAATATGTATTAATCTCACAGTTTCTCTATTCCTGTCGTGCGCAGACGCACACATGGCTTAAACCATTATTTCTCTACATTTATTCAGCACTTCAAATATAATTTCTGTATAATAATTTGGTCATTTAATTTCTCTATCCATTCCGGCGTTTTTGCCCTAATTTTCTCTATTTATTTTGTATTTATTGTTCTTTCATTCTCGATGTGTTTCTTGTGGGTAACACTTCATTGAATCTGTTACTGTTGACTTCTTTACTCGATAGCTTCTAGAATATAAAACAAAAGTACAACAAATTTTCCTGCACTTGTTCTTTAGTCTCTTGTATTAAAAATAGTATCTGAACTCATTCCATTAGCGTTCAAAGTCATTTTGTTTATGGCTCACTCTTGCATATTTCTTGAAAGAATAACACCTTGCACAATTATTCCTCTTTTCCAGAGGAATCGGTAACGTCTACTTTTGAATAAATTTAAGCCACATTTCGGGAAGACTTACACGCCCCTTAGACGAGACTTACACCCCTCAATATGGGGAAAATGAAAGGTTATGCCAAAGCCATCTAGACAGTAGTATGCCCTGGTTATGCCCCTTTTTCGGGAAGAGTTACCATGCCTCTTGTTTGGAGACGAACGCTCTCCTTACATCCAGAGTTACGCCTAGGTAGTATTTGGGAGTATTACGCCTTCTATCAAGGAGATTGGATAATGCTTACTAAATTTTGAAGAACGTTACGTCCTTCTGGGGAGTAACAGCAATGGTCGCCAACTCCATCCTTGCTGGATCGGGTTTACAGATCGCAATTTTTGTTGTTTACTGACCCTGAAGTTAGTTCATATGATTTATATACACACACGCATGCGCGCGCGCGCACACACACACACACACACACATGCGCGCGTACTCAGCCACCCACACACACATTCACACACACGCGCGCGCACACACAGAAGGAACCAAGCAAAACCAAAATCAATCCAGTTATGGTCATAACCGGTGTGTTTATTGGTTTCTTTTGTGTGTTATGTAGGTATGTATTGACTAACTTCACGGTCATTAAACAAAGCATTCGAGCAAGTCATACACGTCCTTCCCTCCTTGTCTAAGGGTGGATGACCAGCAGAGACAGTGAAGTGTAACACTGTCTGTTCCGGATGATAGAGACCTTGGTGGATTCCAGTCTCTTCTCGCTGGATTGTAAAGTTAGCAATGATGACATGTCCACAAATCCAACAATTATTCAGATTAGATTATGATTATCAAGGAAATTATGTTGGTACAGTGACGAGAACATCCAAAGCCATAGCAAAAAAAAAAAAAAAAAAAAAAAAAAAAAAAAAAAAAAAATTGAAAAAGAAAAGGAAATGAACTTGTGTTTTCGTGTAAGTACTAGAATTGAGCAAGGACCGGTTAAAAAGACTGGTTCTAGCGGGGTGCACAGTGCCTAGAAGAGACGAAGTCATAGAAAAAACAGAATCGGTGCACAGTGCCTAGAAGAGACGAAGTCATAGTAATACAGAGTCGGTGCACATTGCCAAGAAGAGACGAAGTCATAGTAATACAGAGTCGGTTCGCAGTGCCTAAAAGAGACGAAGCCATCGAAAGAAAAGAAATGATGTCAGTATTGATCCGAGATAGGACTGAACAACTGGAAAACAAGAAAACAATAAACAAAACAAAACAAAGCGAAAAATTAAAAAAAAACAATAATAATAAAAAATGAAACCAACCAGCCAACCAAAGAATACAGGAACTGCTGGAAATCGTCCGTTATGGGGTTCGAACCTGGGGCCTGCCGCTGTGCCACTCACGTGACCCCTTCCTTTTTGTGGATATATTTCATCTCACCACCGTGCCTGCACAGATTTCTTTATTATCACACACATTTTTTTTTTTTTACCAGCGCCTGCAATTACTCAATTACTGTAAAATTTCATAACACTCTGCCAGAAGATCTCTCTCTCTCTCTCTATCTATCTATCTATCTATCTATCTCTCGACATTGCTGTGAGTAGGGTGACTTACAATGTCCGTATTATCAATGTTTTATAGTGTGGTCTGGCACTAACCCACTCCGACCTGCTCCACCACCAAAAACCATACATATCTATATTATAACACCGAAAAACCAAATGTGCTAGACGTGTCTAGGTCACAGAGAAAGAACCTTCATTTTTAAAATAGGCCGGGGTTGCAAGGGGGGGGGGGGGGTTGGTTTGTGACATTTCCACTTTTATATTATGGCGTGTGTTGCTTAATACTGCGGCGAGAGAAAAAAAAACCCATTAAAACCACCGGACAATAAATATGAGCCCCTGCACTACTAACGGACAAAAATCAATTACTGTTGGTTTGAACTTTGATTAGATATGTTTTGTTGTTTTGTAATCCTTATCCCTTCTTACCGCCTAAGCAGTGTCGGGACGCAGCTCCAAAGAGCTGAGAAAAACCTCTGGATCACAAGAAATATAGACACCATGCCTAATCTCGCGTGGCATAATGAGGAATACAAGGGGTATGAATAGATCTTAAGCCAAACAATAGTTGCTGTTGCCTTAGTGGGATCTGCTCATTGATAAAGACCAATGAGCAAATTTACCAGAGCAAAAAATTGCCCAGCCTTGTTCCGAAACCATGACACCAAGAGGGTGAGGCTTTTAAGCAGCATGGAGAGCTGTCCACTTATTTACGCTGCCGTGCTATTCAGGAGATACTTTATATGTTTGAGATGTTCTCAGCTAAAACCCAAAGACCATTTTCAGCTTTTTATTTTTGATTTAGGCACAATTTTGGTATTAAAGAAAAACAAAACAAAAACAAACATGATTCGCATTCTATCAGATTGTTTTAAAGTCTAGTTTTGAAACCGTTATTATTTCAATCAAACGGGTCACATGACGTTATTATTATTATCATTATTATAATTATCATTATATCAATGAAAACGGCCCAATTAGTGGATTTAGGTAAACCAAGTTTTCCTGTAAAAAAAATGATGCTGTAATGGAAGCATAGCTAGATATATCAATTGACCAAAGTTTTCCCTCTTAAAGATGCTCACTCTCTCTGGCATTGTGTACTGGCAGTGACCCACCTCGACCCGCCAAGGCACGCGTATCATCATACCTCCTGACTGTCTGGGCCATTCTTGGCGTTGGTAGTCTCCGATATTTACGTTTTCCAGGGTGTAACCAGCCTGTTGAATGTTTCTTCAGCAAAGCACCAAATGAGTGTCTCAAAAGGAGAGGGTATGAAACCCGTAATTTAATGATGATTGGGTTACTCTAAGCTGTATGAATCAGCGCCAACAAACTTACAAACCTACAGGTAGGCCTATTTTATTGCTACTTTATGGGGCAATGGAGGTACGAATACTGTATATAGATAGAGTCACTCAAAGCTGTAACTTGTAATTTTAGAATCAGAAGTCGCGGCGCCGGGATTACAACAAAGAGCCTTGACTGTGATAAGACACGGCAGCTGATTAAACTCTCCACAGCTGAGTAAGAGAGCATAGCTTTAACTTTAAACGCCGTTTGTGTAGCTTTGAATTATGTGTAAAAAGACATGGAGGAAAGGGATGACCACTAAGTTAGAAACAAGACAACAACAACGCCGGGTTAAGGCTGGCCCGGGGGGAGATCTTCAGCGTAAAAAAAGAAAGAAACGGAAGCTAACTTCCCGTGTGTGTGTGTGTGTGTGTGTGTGTGTGTGAGAGAGAGAGAGAGAGAGAGAGAGAGTTATGGTTATGGATAACTGGGTGCCGTAAAATGCCAGAGATTGTGAATTACACTATGTTTTTACCTGCCCAGTCGAAGTGCTGACAACAGGTAAAGGTTCCTCCCTTTCAACGCAAAGATGGTGAGGAGGGGGAGAGGAGAGGGAGGTGAACGGGTTATGTATGGGGTTGTCACGTAAAGAATGGTGAATGCTGCTGAGTCAGGAATACCCTGGAATGGGAGGACTGTATTTTTGTAGGATTGTATATTATTATTATTATCATTATTATTATTATTATTATAAATCATTGTGGTTATTGTATACATAAAAGAATGGCACTGCCTCATGGCCTAAGGGTGCGTTCACATAGAGCCCTGACGTGAGCTACTGTACTGTGAGGTGTTGAGAATAGGCTGTGTGTATGTGGGTCTGGCTACGAGTGAGTAGATGAGCCAAAAAGCTCGTGTGTGTGTGTGTGTGTGTGTGTGTGTGTGTGTGTGTGTGTGTTGTATATACATGTGTGTGCTACTACTACAGCCTCAGTATACGTTCACATAGAGCCTTGACGTGAGGTCCTTTTGTTTGTTTATTGGTAGTTCTAGGGCCTCGTTACACACCAAGGACACACACGTAAGATTATAGAAATAGTTAACAGTAGAAATAGAAACAAAAACTAGATTAAAGAAACAAAAGTAGTTTGTTTCTAAGTGCTCTGGGGACCTACAACACACGAGGCATAACGGGGCCTATGGGAAAGTGGTTAAAAGAGAGAACAAATGTAACTCCAAAAAAAAAAAAAAAAAGATAGATGATTTATTTTAAAAATAAATATCAGCTTTTGTTTGTTCATGGGCAGCCTTAAGGCACCACGACACATAAAGGTCAAAGAGGTGCCCAGAGGAAAGTAAGATGATAGAATTAGTTCAAAGAGGAGATAAATCTTGACCCTACCAGAGACATTTTCATAGAGAGATAATTTACAGGGGAAAAATATAATCTCTCACAGATAACTGACAGAGAGATGATTTATATGGAAAAAAAACAAATTCTTCCACAAACAAAAGCAGACACACACAGAGACAAAGGCACAACAGGCAGAGCGAAGACAATCTAACAGAATACAAAACAGCAGTGTACATGTGTTTGTGAAAGAGAATGCTAGAAAAAGCATGATAATAGCTCTTGCTAAAAGACAAGAGACAAGAGTAGACCTGCCAAGGACAGTGGTGGGGTAAATGTCTTCATTGTTTTGCTCCTGCTGGGACACCAATGAAGTTTTATGTTGCCCCTTTGGCTTTACAACCCAGCTATAAGACAATTGGGTGTAAAAGGCCTAGGGCCAAAGTATCAGCTTTCAAAACATACATTGAAGGTGATTTGCATATAAAAAATATCATCTCTCCAACTAGAATTTAAAAAATGGCCGCCACCCATTACAGCAACATGGCCCAGGAAAACAAAAATACAAAAGTACTCGGTACGTTTAACTTGTAACCCTGGAGTTATGTACCAAGAGGCATGAAATCAGGGATGACCACTGAGTTGCAAACAAGACAACAAAAACTGGACATCATAGAAAATGGGAAAAAGTAGTCCAGTATAAAAGATAAAAAACAGAAATAGAAGTGCCCACCTGGGACACCCGCCAAACGCCCGCCCATAGATGGCTTGTACATCGTCCTAATCAAACTTTCAATTTTTAGGCTTCAAAAAGAAGTGAATGGTACATTTTAAAGCATGGAAGAATTTTTATTAACGTTTTGCTTTACATTGAAGACACACTCATACTTTTGATTCCAAGAAATCACATCATATCATGTATTTATATAAAAGATCATTTCCAGATTTTTTCTCTGCATCATTCTACGTTTACCTTTGGGAGTCATACTACAATTTATACCGATCACTTCCACATAAAACACATCGCTAGAAAAATAAATAATATGCAATGAGAAGTTTAAAAAAAAAACAATAATATAAACGAACCATAAACAGTGCAACATACATTTTTCAAACTCCATTGGACAAGACAAAGGTTTTGAGTTTGAGCCAATATTAGTATAAAGAACAACAAGATCAAGGATAGACAAAGAATGAGGATGTTAATTAATAAAGAATGGGACATGAAGGTTTCAACAAATATCAAAGTTTTACAACTGCATGTTCAACAGATGCGTGTTGAAGTGTAATCAATCAGCCGTTTTTAAACAGAAAAAAACAACAAAAAAAACACTATGAGTCTGTGCGTAGGGTGGGTGGCTTGAGAGCAAAGACAGAGGGAAAGCAAGAAGGGAGAGGGAGGGGGGAGTGAGTGATTAAGGAGAATGTGGAAGAGGTAAGGATAGAGGATAGAGAATCGGGTAGGTCGGGGGTAGGGGGGGGGGGGGAGCTGATTAATTAGATCAACAGAATGTTTGATTAACTGGAAATGACATCCCACAATAATTACCAAAAGCAAACTCAAAAATTATTTGATATAAAATAAACTTATTTACGTCAATCGGAAATAGATGGTTTGTTGGGTAGGGTTTTTTTCCCCCCATTTTTCTCAATACCGGTGTTACAAAAATTCAAGAAGTTTATTTGCACTCCTAAATCACTGTGTCCTAGTACAAGTTCTGGACTTAGTAATAGACAATGTATTAAATATGTTTTCTTCTTTAACTCAAAGTACATAAATTATAATTTGAGCTAACCTGTGATAGCTTTACAGTCTGAATTCTAATCACGATCCATGCATCAGATGGTGTTAGCTGTGTCTAATTAAACTGTTCACAAAAATTGAAAATGTAAATGTAAGACTTCTATAAAATGAGATTCTTATCTGACGCTGTTTTTTATAGTCTTGATAAGTGACTGACATCCTTACTTTATCTTCCAAATTCGGAAAACATTTTTTTCCAGTCGTGGCAAATTGGTTTAGAAGTCTGTGAAACATCGAGACCATACGTGGAATATCATAAAAGAAGAGTTGAGAAACACATAAACATTTATTTCCAGACCCCTGCTGTCTCTTGTTATGAAGAGGCTTCCCGATGACTTCAGGGTAAAATTATTTTTATCTTTCCAGCATTGTTGAACATGAAAAAGTTATCTATGGATATTGATTGGATTGACATTTATCAATAAAAAAAAATTTAGAAATCTCATTATTTAGATGAAGAATCTTCATAAAAATGGGGGAAATCACCCTAAAACACCTAACATTTCAAATTACAAACTCAATGACAATTGACAGGAAAAATTTAACAGAACAGCATCTTGAATTCTTTCTTTGAATCTTGTAATCAACATTTTCTCTACATTATTGTTGTTTGCACTGGCTCCATTGTAGAGATTAACATTACAGTTCTTGATCACATTATATTCTCATCATAATCTCGTGAATATTTAGACATTTTGCATCACACAGTAGACATAATTTTCATGTTAAAATTAAAATAAGAGAAAATGAAATTATAAACATTATGGCCCTTCAGAAACTTGGTTTGCTTTGGGATGTGTATTTTAATACACATCATTGGTACAGGGTGCTTTTTTTATTATGCCCCGATATATAATTGGAATAACTAAAAAACCAGCAAAGATAGAAAACTCCGGCAGTTTGTGTCACCCCAGTTTGACCTGTGTTTATCGTCGGGTCAATGTGCTATGATGTCACTTTTAGAACCAACATAAAACAAGTGGCACAACATCTAAATAAATGTGTGATGCCTATAAAATGAGATTGCTGATAACATTGTAAAAGTCAATGCTGCAATTTGGTTTCAAGACTTGAGGTTGATTACTTTAGACCAGAGAGCTTACAAGAGAGAGTACCATAAGCATGCAATACCTCCAAGGGGCGATGAACATTTAGACCTGGCATAAGAACTGGTCGAGCAGGCCACTGTCAATGGCATAGGAAACAAGTAAGCAAACCATTGCCTGGTACCCAGAGCTTACCCTAAATAACACCTCTGGATGTTTGTTGCTATTGTCGTTGTTTTTGACAATACGTCAAAGATTTTGTTTTCTCAGTCACTATAAAAGACTTAAAGCACTTGAAACAGGGACCCTTTTGCATCAGGACAGCGCAAATCATGCAAAAAGACAGCAAACTCCTGGCAAGACCTGGGCTCTGACTCAGTCTTTATTCAAGCTACCCTTGTCATTGATGTCATATTTATTTTATTCAATTGTCAACAGTCATCTTATTACAAGCTTATTCATGTTAATTATGGGCATTTTTCTGTTCATTTGTGCGTCATCATCCCAAAACAACACAGTCCAGCTTAAGTCATAATTTTGTAACTGTCCTTAGTAAGATATTGCTATCAATGCCTAACAAAATGCCAATAAATTCCTGTTACCTTGTAAAATGAACTTGTCAGCTATCTTTTTTGGTTTTTTAGGTATTCCAATAATAAATCTGAGCATTATAAAAAAACAAAAAAACACCCTTTATATTCCTTGAATATATAAATTATAACATAGGCAAAGAGAGAACAGAAACAAGACTCAAGTTGGTTCTGTATGTGTGTGCATCTGTGTGTTTTTCTCTCTCTCACTGTATCTCTCATTCACCCCTCCAATTTCAAACGCCTCTCTGTTTTATCTGTTAATCTCTCTCTTTCACTGGGTTTTTGCTTCTGTCTTCCTCAGTCTCTCTTTTATCCATAGGTTCATAATGAAGAGTACTGTATCCATGGCAACATGAAATAAGACAAGCAAAGCATATGAAAAGCTTCTCCATTCATTTGAATCTGCCATCTGCCTCAATTAATAAATTAATTTTGCAAAAAAAAAAGCTGTAAGAACTTTGGTATGTAAAAGAATCTAAGAGGTCTAAATTGGACTGAAAATTTATAGTTCAAACATAGCTGAAGTTCCAACACAGTAGGGTTACCAGATTATTGAATGGCTCACACATGAACTCTGCTATCTTTACAATTCAAAACAAACAGCTGTATCAGTAATTAAGTTGGTGGACCAAAGTAACAACCAAACCCTCTTTACACTACACAACCAACACCAAAAAATGTTGGCTTTTTTGAGAATGGAGCAAGAGCAGGTACTGGAAAACAAATGGTAATATTCTTGAAAAATGGTGGAAAAACAGTGACTGGCAGAAAGATAGTCGAAAGAAAGGATAGAATAGGCCGATAGGAAGAGGAAAAGAGTGAGACTCTCAACCTCCCTGTTTTCTTCTTTCTTTTCTGTTGCTTTGTCTCTGTCTCCTCTCTACTGTGCCAACAGCATTTCCTTGAATATACATTTCTTTGCATGGATAATTTTGCTCTACAACTCTATTCTCTCTGAAATGCAAGCCTCTGCCTATGGTATACAAAATAAACACACAAACTGAGTCAATACAACACAGCTTGTACTAATCAATTTGACCTTTTCTCCCAGCCTGCAAAACTGCTAAAACACAAGCCGATCAGTTCAGTTACCTCGGTTCATGAACATCCCATTTAGCCTAGCCATATTGCTACCTACTCGTTATGGTAGATGAAGAAATTTTTAGATAAAACTTCCATGTTTCCCATTATGGTTGGGAGAGCTACCTGAAAAATAAGCTGGATGCATTCAGTTTGTGGGAATGAAATATGGTACTCGTCTGGTGATATGGTAAAAGGGAGAGAAAAGATTAAATCAAGAACAAGAACACGTTGTGAGCCGATCCTCTCAGTTTGTACTTTTCAAGGTAAAGTCTAATTCCTGTTCCTCCACCACAAGTGTGTGTCTTATCCCTCGTTCCTCCATCGCATGTGGATGTTGCTGAGGTGGTCCATGGCTCGCTGGGTCATGTTGATGGCAGGGGAGATGGGGCTCAGACCTGGCTCTCCAACCAGTGACAGACCACAAAGGCCTAGGTAGGTGTGCAAGGGATCTGCCGGCGAAAATGATAATGGTAAACTGGCATTGAAAGCATTTACACAGATTTTCCCTGACAAATGGTGTAAGGAAATAGTTAAGTATACTAAAATTGTCTTTATTTCATACCATACGGTTGAATTGGCCAGGTGGATAAGGCATTGCACTTGCAACCCAGACAACGCGGGTTCGAAGGATGCTTTGGCACTTTATAATGCCCTAGGGGAAGGGGTTAAGCACAAATGGCTCACTTGGACAACAAGAGTTATGAAATTCACAGTTGTAGTTGCAGGTTTGGAAAGAACAATTAGGGCAGACAAGATAGAGGGAGATAGAGAGAACGATCATGGATGTGAGACATCATGGAATGGTTAGAGGACAAAGTCGGCCATGGAGGCAAGCCTTAAGGCAGCAGACAGACAGACAGGGCAATCTAGCTGTGGGGTGTGGGGCAACGTCCAGCAAAGGATCTACGATCAAGAATAAAATAAAGAAAATGATACAATCAAATTCCGATTATTAATCCCAAAAGGGGAAATTTGCCTTTAGGGTCTGTCTAAAGGGCAGACTCAGCCAACCCATGCATCAGCAACTTGGACAAGCCACGTATATGCTATGGTGCAGGGCTGCATGTGATAAGCGCAATGACCCTAGCAGGAGTTGAACCAATGCCGTTACAGTACAGACAAAGCTACACAACCATCAAAGGTTTACCTGGATGGTGGTCTGGGTATTTTGAGAGTCCTCCAGTGATGGATGACTGAGCGCTTAGTATGAAAGATCTGTTGGCAGTCACATCGGCTAAGTCTAGAACACCCAACATCTGTATTAAAATAAAATACAACAATTTAAAATTAATTTAAAATCGCATTTTTATACATCATAATAGTTATCAGAAATATTCCTCAGTAAGGACTTGCCACTCATTGTTTGACATGCTGCCTTAATTGGCACACATTAAATCAAATGTAGCTCAACCCTTTGTAAATATGAAAAAAAAGTAACAATGGACTGAACAGTACTAAACCTGGAGCAGGCATGAATTTTGAGAGTCAAGTTACTTGAATTATCAGGATTGTAAAAAAAAATATTTAAAGAAAAAAAAAAAAAAGAAGAAGAAAATTAACTCCCCCTGCCCCCCCCACCATGGATTACCCCTTCTTTTAATATTGGCATAGGATATACCTGTAGTGTTGCTCCCACCCAGAAAGAGTAACATGTGTCAGCTGGTTTGTTTGGCCTGCCTGTGAACCCTGAGTCTTGTCGCCGTAGCAACCACCTGATCAAGGCAGACAACTTGTCAGGGGAGAGAACAGTCTCCAACCTCTTCATCAGCACCAAGGAGGCGACGGCACAGAAAGTGGATCCACCTGCAGCCATCAAATATATACAGTAAAAAATTGATATTAACAATGATGAGGGATAGTCCAAATGAGCTCTTTATATCATTATTTCTTTATATTATATCAGTGACACGTTTTCTCAGCTTGCCTTCTGGGAAATAAAAATTGCTGCTTCATAATCTGTTCTATCTTTTGATGCATTAGTTCTCTTTATGGCCAAGAGAATTCTCTATTGTAAACCATCTGAATTTGCAAAAATCTTCAACACAGTTGATGCCATGGTCAAAGTTTTCAAAAATCCCTTAAAGAGAAAAGCAGTGACGAATAATCTATGAGCAGTGGTGCCAATTCGAAGAAAAAAAAAAAACCCTATTTGGCAGAGGAACTTGGACTGACCCAACACCATATGCTTCACCCTCTTATAAAACAGGACATCAACAAGACATGCCAAAAAAAAAAAATGAAGGTAGGATCTACAGCATTTACAGAATTCCATGAATGGGATGAAGTTCTGTCAAGCTTGATGACTGGATTAACAGTTTTTGCAGAGGTTTCAATATCTACTGAATTCAGTAAGTCTGAAAATTTGGAACCCTGGATGAATTACGTTAAAAAAGAAAAACAATTAGGCAAGAAAATAACTTACCATGAGCTTCATTGAACGGTCTTTGTCCAAATGCACCCTCATGGGACTGAGAAAATTTGAATATAGAAAAATAAAAAATTTCAACATTCACTTCAATTGACAAAAAACATAACAGTGTATAGGTTCAAATCAATTAAAAAGGGTGAAATTGTCAGAGATTAAAATATTCAAGTGCGATTTAATTAAGGTCACAATTAAAAATTCTACGGGACAAAAAGGGAGCTAAGAGGGTTAGTAAAAGAACCCAGACTGTCAATTAATAACAAGATGCACCATCAACTTACAAGACTATGCATGATATAGGAGACAGTTTTCTCTATGTCCATGCCACTCCAGTCATCAAGAATGTAACATACGCTGCACGCACAATAGACAAAACGCATATCATACTCCGTGCCCTCCAGGACTGAAACAAAGCTGGGGAGGATCATCAAATCAGAAAATGACACTGATCAGTCTAGGACAGTAAGAGATGAAAGTTGGTAGAGTATATTGGACATACTTATGCCTTCCTTGATATTTGCCATTTACTGATTTTACAAAACAACACCAATTTTGTAAATGCTCAAATCAAGATACTAGAAACTAGAAATATTCTCAGAGAAGTAAACCAAAACAATTGTGTAATAACAGTGATGTGGGCCCCTGAAGGGAGAGAAAGGCCTGGAAGAAATCAGAACACCTGGCAATAGTTTGTTAAAAGGAATGCTGAAAGGTGGAAAGCAATAAAGCAAAAATGGCCTAAACTGCAAACATTTCAATTAAAAAATGTTAAGAAAATTTGTGCTAAAAACTTACCGGGAAAAAAAAAAGAAAAAGATAAAAAGTAAGATTAATGATGACAGCACATCTTGTTTGACAAAAATAATGACAAGAAATAAGAAGACAACGATATAACAATATCACACTACTATATTATCAAGATAAGAATAACAATGAAAATAATAATTATTTCACGTTGACAATCATGACCTTTATACTAATGAACATAAAATAAACAAAACTCATTTAAGTCATTACCAAATTGTAAATGACAACCAACCTCCCATCTTCATTTTGGAGACTCCTGATGCCATGCAAAACTGCCCTCTTATTGACCTGAGATAAGTCATCTCCAAGAATAATCAAGGACGTTAGGGCTGTATAGGTCATGGCGAGATTACTGCTATCACCAGGGATGACTTGATGCTTTGCCTGAGGATGAAGAAAACAACATGATGTTTAATGGATAACAAATTCTAAAACAAATTTTTGCCAATAGTACCTGACCGTACATCAGATTGTGGCAAACAGGGGCTTCCGGCCTGTCAGAATGTCTGGTTTCTGTTCTCCTTGGACCCGTCCCCGCCTTGGAAACGTGACTAGTCTTCAGAGTGTCCACCTTCTCCACGTGAGGAAGAACAGAGTTTGACATCATGCCGACCCTTTGATGCCTCGTTGCTAAAAACTGCATTCGACCCAATTGTCGAAAGGCAGACAGAATGGCAGAAAGAGATGCCAAGAGGAGGAGAACTTGTCCACGAAAGAGTAGGAACAAAACTCCCGGGCTTCGATGGGGGTGGAAGGAAACTCTGGGCTATGACAAATAGACTACGTAGTCGCCAAATGCATACATCCAATTTGTTATTCCGAATATCAAAGACAGAGACGTCTCTCTGTCCGCATTGTCAAAAGGAAGTCCAGATGACTGACCACCTAGTCCTAGACTGCGAGGTGACGAGGCTCATGGGTGGTTATGAAATGATTCACAATTTCGCTCAGTCCTATAAAGACTGGGTGGACACAAACGGGATTCAGGTGTGACGAGAGACCAGGAATAATGGTCCCCCATCAGTCTCTCTCGAGTCAGATGAGGTAGGTAGGCATTAAGTGTAATAACTTTAAAAGTACAAAATGTCATCATCATCTTCATTTATTTCTGTACTAAAAAGCAGACTTTGTGGTGGAAACAAAACCTTATGAAAAAATAAAAACAGCAATAAGATTGGGGACCTAATGCGGGAACTTAACATAATAACATATAAAATTGTTTATATAAGATTTTGAATTTGTTAGTCTGAAAAATAGCTCACATACTCATTAGGTTTTTTTTTTTGCCAAACACAAACCTTTTCAACGTCGTACTTGTTTCCAAGCATTGAGCAACCTCGGAACCCACAGTGCTGCAAATTTGATTCTGGAGATAAAAGATAGAACTATAAAAAATCACTACAATTCATTCCTACAATACCGTCACCTTCACAATTGACAATATTCTTATTAAACACAACAATTAAAGTCCCTCCTCTACCACCACTGCAAGTAGATGGGATGAAAGTTAAAGAACTTTGTGATGAAAATGTTTAAAATGATAAGAATTTATACAGTGACTAAATCCACGAAGTGCTCAGAGGCGCTTAACAAAAATTAATATGGCACAGCCAAGAATTATCATATCATGTACATATCACCATCAATGACACATTACAAAAAAACAACAAATAAACAAACAAAAAATGGCTACAAAATTGGCAGTTCCCAGTTAAAAAAGAGAGATATCTAGTTACAAAAAAGTAAATTAAAAATGTCAAAAGATTATCACAAATGTAACCCTTCAAAAAGACTAGGCACACTACATACCTATAATGACTAAATTATTACATGATATCTTACCATCTTTATTGGGGTGAATCTGCATGCTGTATAGCCAGGAAATAATGCTGTCTTTCTCACTGATTTCATCCAAGGCATTCAACACGTCAAGTCCTGATATGCCAAAGAAAGCTATAGAGACCCTATAATCAAGGGAGAAGAATATCGAAGAAAACTCAAATTTTAACTTTGAAATTCAAATAACTCAATTTCCAATACCACTTCTTACCTCTTCCTTTTGTCCCAAAATATAAAAAAAACTACATACTCTTCTACCTATCTTGGAAGCAAAATAAGCTGTGCTGGTAATACGAGCCATGAAATAAAATTTCAAATTGGAAAAGCAAGAATGGCTTTTGGAAAAATGCTATCCATCTTGATTCCAAAAAGGATAAAATTCCACACCAGGATCCAAATATTTTATGCCACAGTTATGGCTATCTTGCATTATGGAAGTGAAACCTGACAGCTCTGCACTGCTGAAAGTAAGAAGTTGGATGCCTTCCACTTTGGTTGCTTCTTCATACTTGGATAAGACCACTAATGAAGAAGTCATGAAAAGAACTTGGAGCAAAAGAAATGGGTCAAATTATACAAGAAAGAATATTGCGCTGGCTTGGCCGTGTTGCTTAGAATGAAAAAGGATCGCTTCCCAAATTGAGTTTTAAAATGGAAACCAGCAGGAAAGAAGATGAAAGAGCGCCCATAGTTCTCGTGGAGAGAAATGATCAGTAGGGATCTGAAGCTTGCCGGTCTGAGCTGGGATGAGGCAATTGATGTTGCCCAAGTCTGATGAGAATGGAAGTTGATGACGGCCCACAATGCACATTCAGCACGGAATACAATAAAGTATAAGTAACTCATGGTAGATACACATAAGAGAAAATGGTGGCTCTAAAGACCATGGAGTGTTTGTAGGATGCCATATATATGCATACACTTCATTATCATATTAATTTTATTTATTCCTAGAGTAAAGCAGGGAACTTTGCCAGTCGGGGTAATTCACCAAACAGAACTTTTTGTTGGAATAATCTGACCCCCCCTGTCTGTGGAAGAGTTTATTATTGCGTAGGACGAAGAAAAACACATGGCCGATCGGGTAAATATAAGGTACCTACAGAAAGGCCTGGTCATCTAAACCTCTCCCACACTTTCATCTGTTTTCGAATATAAAGGCTGTTTTACCTGGCAAATTTCCATGTGCAATGGCAAATTTCTCCGAAACATGTAAAGGCCTTAAATTACGAACAATTGCAAAATACAAAACTAAATCTTGTTAATTCTACTTGAAAATGATCACAGAGAGAAAAATGATCACAGAGAGACCAATCTAGGGCCCCGTTATATCTTTTTGATCAACAATGTCATAGACAGGCAGGAGAGGCGAACACCTAAGGTGGTGTGAAGTTTCCTGCTTTACTCCAGTACTTCTAAGACCCCACTTATAATTTCGACACTGATCTAAATAAGGACTTTGCATAATCAGAGTCACATAAACCTTCTGGGCAAAAAGAAAAGCCAACGTGATGCTGCAAAAAATGTAGAATTGATTGATTGTGGTCCTTGTTCTTTGTTTTTGGGTTGGTAAAGAGGTTTATTAGCGAGCGGCCCTGCTGTGCTTGGCTTGGCATTGGGGCAACCTACTCCAATGGCCAGCGCAAGAGCTGGATAAGAGTATGAGATAGTAATAATGGGTATTCTGGATGACCATCATCAAAGGACCAATAGGTAAGATGATGAGAGGTCAGGGTTCCTCTGTGTGGGTATTTTTTCCATATAACTCCTGTCGCAAACTGTAATTATGTGTGTGATTTTTTTTGTTGGATTGTATGATCTTTAAGGTGCTGAATACAATTTCTCCATCGCTATTACTCCACAGTGATTACTTTTTTCGGGATAAAAAAAATTGTACAGGACTATTTTGCTAGCTTTGGTTGCTTCTAAGTACATTCGTTCAAAAGCTGTGCTTTTGTCATGTTTACACTCATGTTCCTGAATGCATGATGAAAATCTGCAAACATAGAGATATGCATAGTAGCACAGAATATGGTGAAAACAACCTATGGTCACTTATACACTACACATAAGTGCGTTAATCATTTTTTAGCAGACAACAAAGATGACAAGGACGTTCAGTGAGGTGGTAACTGAGGTAAGTGTGCTTCCCGTGATAAAGATAGTACCGTTTTTGCTTTGTTTATTGACCTTGAACTCATAAATACACTTACTTTTAGGGAACCGGCCATGCAAGGTATATTTTTGTTTGGTTTTTTTTTTGCTTCATTACTGATGTCCCTTTCCAAAACTTTGGAATTTCCTGGTGGAGTAATTTATTGTGTTGAGTTATGACCAGCATCTGATTAATGTTGATAATGATGTGTCATGATTGTTTCAGAGCATAGCGAAATCTCATTTCTTGAAAAAAAGCATAAATTAAAAACAGAGAATATTTAATTAAGAACTTTGCCGCTTCAGAACTGAGTTAGCACATGCCTCGGGGCATAGCGAAATTGTGGAGTGGAGCAGTTTCCTGTTCAAATTTCACCCTTCTCGATAGGATTGAAGCTCAAATAATGATTTGTGAGATGTTTCAGTGTGAAATTCGTATTCAGCGGCCAAAATAACCTTTCAAGAGTGTCTTCAAATTGCATATTATGAGCGGGAGTTATACAGAAAATTTACCTCAGTTTGCAGGGGTGTTTGAATAGTGGAGGCCTTTTATGTTGTCATAAATTAATCTGGAATAAGGTAAAAGACAGCTTTACCTTTGAGTATCTAGATGATGGATTGGGAGCACTTGCAACACTCTTTTGAAATAATTGATATGTTTCTTAAAAAATATAACATCCTGCCTATTTTTTTTCCCCAAATCAGGAAGATCTCTATCCGAAGTGTTCGTATTTCCTCCATCGTCGAGGTTAATGGATTGTAATTTGCTCATAATAAAAAAGCAAGCTAAGTATCACGGGTTCCTCTTTATGAAATTCAATTTTTCCCTTTAATCGGACAAGGCCACGAAGAAAAAATTCTACAAACAAGTCATATCAGATCGGATCAGGGCAAAGATCCAGGATTACTTTCGTTTGTCTTTGCTTTCTTTCCTTGCATTCTGCTTTCTCTCCCCTTGTAGTAAACATCCGGAAAACTGAAGAAATTAAGTAAATATCTGTGATAAGTTGAAATAATGTCGTTAGTTTTCCGTACGGCCGACGGGCCCTACATCGTGAGATTAAAAATAAATGTCTGAAAGGAATGAGAATTGAAAGGAACTTGGATATCATTATAAAGAATGAAATAGCGCATTAAAGTTTTGAATTTGATATCCTCTAGATTATTGACAATTTCAGGCAGTGCCTCGACTTTTAGACCATCTATAATAATTATAATAGGCGAGCGCAGTTTCAGCATTTATGGTCCAAAGGTTTGGAACAGGTTGCCGAATGGACTGCGTCAACTGAAGACATTGGACTCTTTCAAAAAGCATTTGAAGACCTTTCTTTTTTGTCAATGGCTTGACGAGGTTGATT
>JBCIKM010532673.1:0-18285 GCA_039654465.1 Melibe viridis | reverse complement strand
CAGGACATCACAGAAAAGGGGAAATAGAAAGACGATAGCTTCAGTATAAAAGAAAAGAAACAGAAGTAGAAGAGCCCACCAGGGACTCCCACCAACCACCCGCAGGTCACTTCTGTGATACAATACAATATGAACAAAACCAGCAGCAAGTCACAAAGTAAACACATTGTCATACCTTGAGATACTTTTCCATGAAGAGGCGCCGGTTCTGTACCGTGTCCTTGTCAAGTGTTTTGAAGGGCAAAGTGGGCCATCGCTTAGGGCCTTTGATATCTGGGGTTAGAAAAGTTTCCAGAACGATATTATATCAATTCTTGAGCACAAAAAAAAAGAGAGCATGAGCACTGTGCAAAATGTTTTTTTTAAAAAGAGCAATATCATGTCATAGGGCAAATTGTGTGGCAAGAAGAAATGCCTTTGAGCTAGTTTTCATCATAAAATCATAATTTTGATGGGATTGTTGAATTTTTCATTTGTGAGGGAAAAAAAATATTGTCTACACGAAATAATGAAAGCTCTATAAAACTTGCCATTAGTGATTCTTATGATTGTTATAAAATAGAGTGATAAAAAACACTTTTTAAATATCAAAAGAAATATATCAGGTGGGGCAAAAAAAAAAAAGCAATGCACCGAATGTTAAAGACTTATAACTCTGTTACCACGCACTCTGAACAATTCAAACTTATCATGCATAAAACACTATTACTATCATATTTGCAAGAACATTTCAGCAAAAACAAAGCTCAAATATGTTCGCAATAGCCGTTTAACTTAGAACAGGTCTTTCATAGATGCAGGAATTTATGCCTTTAGCAATCTGTCTTTAAACATTTAAACACCTGACAAACAAATAAAGATAGAAATCTCTAGCGTTTTACAACCCCTGAGACAACTATTCAAGTTTTTTTACATCACATTCTAAGAAAATTGAATGAACAATTTTTCAATAGTGATGTCATTTTTATGATGCGGAAAGTTGGATTGGGCCAATTTTGACATAAGAATTCGATCTCTTTTAATTGTGTCAAAAATTGGTTTCTGCCTTCTGACAATGAAAATGACGTACTGAGTGAAAACGCTTTGCAGTATCTACTTGAAATTGTGTATACAACAACCTGAATCTATCCTCTGTGGTTTTCCAGTTAGTTTAGATGGTTGTTTATTTAGAATCATAATTTATTCCCACTTTGATATCGATCCAAAACACTGATTCTTAGAAAAATAACTGCAGTAAAAGTGTTTGCTCATCAATTTCTTTACCATTTTACGATTTTATGTTAAAATAGTTACTATAGGTATGGCTAGTTTGATTCAGATAAAGTGCATAGTTACAGAAGTCTTTAAAGTTTGGCGCATTTTTTTTTTGCCCTACCCGACATATTCAAAATCAAAATGATGAGAAATAAAGTTCTTACTTTTTAAGTACTTTTTATAAGTAGGGTAGCCTTCCAGCCGAGATTGGAGATTGTTGAATTCCCGGTATCTCCGTTTGACTGTGCCAGACCGCATCACAGATTTGCCTTCCTCCGTAAAGTACAAAGCATCATACTGAAACAAAGCAGCAGGGAATGTGGTTGGTGAACTGACAGTGAGAATGGCAAAACTACAGAACTGCAAGGCGACATCTATCCTTAATTGTTGTACAAACAGGTTTTATGTGATAAAATCTTAACAAAACATGAAACGAAAATGTGAAGTGTTGAGAATTCAATTTCTTTGATGTTCAAATATTTTTTTATTCAAAAAGAACAAAACACACTTGTTGTTCATGTTTGGGTGTACACGTGTGTATGAGAGTGTGACAGAGACAGAGTATTCTTCCCTCAACTCTTTAAGAATAATTCTTCCCGATTCCCATTTCCACTTCAAAACTCACCTCAATCACATACAAAGAATACTTTGAGTTGCTACTGAACTCCTTCTGCGTCAAGGTAAGTGGTATGGACACATCCTGAAATATCCGCCGGTCATCGGTGACATAAGACTTGGACATGTCCGTTTGTGCATCCATAAAATCCACCTGGCAGGCTTCAGAGTCTACATCCATCAAGGTGCCAACAAGACCAGTTGGAGATGGCGTGAGGATTGGAGATTCGTTGAGACTGTCAGGATTATTTACAATGTCAAGGTCAGAATGAGATGCAGATTTAGAGAAAAATGGATGAAAGTGTGAAAAGAATCCAGGCGATGTTTGATTGTTTATCACAGGGTTTGGGGATTCTGTAGACTCTTGGTTTTGTGCTGAGTCTGATCCTTTGTGGTTTTCAATTGTTGAATTTTCTTGCACTGGTTTGCCATCGATTAAAAGCTGAGGTGGGTCAGTGTTTTGTTCACTGCCCGAGTGACGTTCACCCTTTTTGAGCAAGAAATTGGATGTGATTTTATCAGAGAACAGTGCAAGGGTTTTAGGTTTGGAAATATTTGATGTTGCTTTGGATCCAGTCTTAAAAGAATCTACCAAAAAGTTTTTGAAAGATGAAAATTTGAGAAATGGCATGGCAGTGGATTCTGAAGATGTTGCATCTTGAGATGTTGTGTAGGAGATGATTTTTTGAGGATCCAGCTCCAGATTTTCAAAACTATCAGAGGAAGCAAGTTCCTCAGAAGACTGAAGTTCATCTTGAATTTTTTTAACCAGATCCGAGCCAGTGGAAGAAACGTCTCCCTCAACACTCTCATCACTCATACCATTGCCTTCAAAACTAGATGTTTTTTCTAATGATCGAGAGTCACAGTTTTCTAGACTGTCTTCAAATTCATCCCAATGTCCAGACTCTCCATCACACTCATTCAGCATACAATCCCCTTTATCAGCCTTCTCTTCACTACTGAAATCATTCACTCTAGAATCTTTCACATTATCTGATTTTCTGCTTTCCAGGTTTTCCACTTCACCACACAATGTTGAGCTTTTTGAGCACATGGAGTTTTCATTATCACACTTCTTGCTTACAAAATCACATCCCAACATTTTCTCCTCAATCACAGACAGAGACTCATCCAAACGATTAAACCAGTCTGTATCTTCACTTTCATCATTTACAGACCTTACAGCTGGAAATGGACAATCAGTGTCACCATCATCATCTTCTTCATTGTCAATATTATCATCTTCACCAAATACATCATCCTCTTCATTGTTTGCATCATGAGCAGTTTTGTCACCACTTGGAACTTCCTCAGCAGCTATGGTATGTGGAGACGACAGCAAGCTTGTCTCATCATCTTCAGCTTGTTCTTTAGAAACAGGCGAAAATTTAATTTCATCACAGCTACCTTTATTATCAACAAAATCTCTTTGCTCAAATTCATTATCACTATTTTCTTCTGTCACAAGCGTTTCATCTGATGTCAGAAGAATGATTTTTTCCATCAACCAGTCTGGATCAGACAATAATTGCATCAAAGGCAGCATCACATTGGCAGTAAGAATTTCAATGAGCAGCAAATTTGCACATCTCCCCTCTACAATATGATTGGGAACTACAGAAAATAAAAAAATAGATACAATTCCTCTGAGATACCCATACTCAGCTTCGTCTGAGGACAAAGCGCAGTGAAAATTAAAGTCTTTTTCAAATGCATCCTCAATGGATAAATGCCTTTTGAAATTGACTTTCTCTGGTGACTTAGAAATTTTTGTTTTAGGATGAATCTGATGGCTCTCAAATGAAGACTTTGCTTTGACACACATGCCAACATGCACCTGAAATTTTTTCATCAGGGCAATGGTGAGGGTTTCAACATTTTGACATGATAAACTGTACACAATGTTTTTGCATGCTTGCTGTAATAAAATTTTTGACTCCTTAAGAAATTCTGGGTCATAAGAAAAGTCAGAATACCAAGACTGTATAAAATCCCGAATGATTAAAAGTTGAAGAGAATTTATTTCCAAATAAACATCGCTGGGCACTTTTACTGGTTCAGAATTCACATCTAACCTGTCATTATTCAAGTCCTTTTCTGTGGTGGAAAAGTAATCTTGATTGTCATCATCTGACAATTCTTCATTAGATCTTTCTTCACTAGTTAAAAATCCATGACCAAATGCAATAAATTTAAAATGAGCATAACAAGAATTGAAATACTGAAAGCACTCCCTAATCTTCTTTTCAGCAACTTGAACATATTGCTCTCCGGTTTCTTTTTGGCTGACGTTTTTCGAAATGTGCAATCCTATGGAAACTGTTCCTATGAGGAAAATCATCAGCGTCCAAAGCGAGGATAGCCATGAAAATGCAATTACAGCAATCACAACAATCATGAGTTTTTGCAAACTGGAGTAACCCCTCCAGTTGAAAAAGTCGGAGAGGCCAGCAGTATGGCCCACTTTGAGTTTGAGCTTCGACATGGCTGGGATCGACGCGATTCCAGTGGAAATAATCCATCAAGGTGAGCCTGCAATCATGACTTAATTTCATGCACATTCTGATTCATCGTTGCTGTTTTCCAACCATTCTGAGACACAGAAAATCAATAATTTGTCAAGCCCACATCTTGATTTTGGTCACTTCCGCAGTTTGGTCATGTGGCCATTGATTCCATATGATTTAGCTATTTTTAGAAACGTGCGTAGATTGTTTTGAATCTGTGTTGCCGGCCATGACCTTTCAACTTTATCACAACGATGAGGACAACACACAAATCAACGGCCGCCAAATTTGAAGAAATGGTAAGTCTGATTAACTAAATCCATCCTTTCTAATGAAATAAACAGAATTAGTTGTACAGATTATTTTTATTGCATTGTCCCTGACTGCTTTTACTTCATTGCTGTTTGGTCAATATCTATAAACTGAGATTTGTTTCAAGATCTTTTACCTACACGTTGTGTATCTATCTGGAATGAATGGATCACTGAGGAAAGCTCAATCAAGTCCAATGAAGAATTTTAACAATGATGAAGCACTATCTTTTCACTATAACATTCTTATAAGACTTCCAAACTTTTTAGGATGTCTTCAACTTTCTGTGGTTATCCTCTGTACAAGGTTTCCCGTCCCCTATCGACAAATGTTTTTGGCATTGCCACCTGTCCGCGGTGGGTCCCAAATTTGAATGAGAGGAATTTAGCTAGAGAGAGTTATTGAGCATTCACAGTTGGTAAATCATCACTTGAAAGCCTTAGCTGCAAGTTTTTACCTCTAACCTTATGAGCAGGAATATCCCAGCCAAGGAAAACTTTACTGTAGTCCTAATGAAATGCCAATACAGTTACATTGATTGGTTACTGGTCTAGTTGTTTTTTTAGATGCTCGAAACCACCGACTTAGGACCAGGGAGTGGTTTCTGACCAGAAAAATGGCCCGTCATTTTTTTTTTCAACGGACTCCTCAATCTATTATAAATTTTCCTATTATTTGTGTTTCTGTGTAGTAACAATCTCCTCCTGCCTCTCACCAACCAATCATGGCAAATTAAGTCAGAACTGAATTACTTCCCTAACATGATCAACGTGCGTAATGATTTGTATTTATTTTGCATCTGTTTTTCTTCTCCAGTACAGTGAAAAGCCTCTGCCTCAAATCTGGAGCTGAATGAAAGCAATTTCCAGTCGACTGAAATTCTACTGCATTACACATGATAGATTTATTTCTCTCAATTTAAGAAGACTTTGGACATGAAATATACCAACACTCAAAGTTGCAGTTGTAAAAAATTGGACAAGCTCCTGCATTTTTTGCTTTTGATTCTTCAGGCTTTGCTTTGAGAGGTACTCAGGATTCCTACCATGCTCCAAACTCCTACTCATTCTTTCCCACAAACAACTTTAGGAGCAGGGGAGGGATTTTATCAAAGTCAAAAGAGACCTATGACGTCCCCACGGAAGCCGTTGAGAAAGCAAAGATCTTTTTCCAACCATTCTAAATCTTGTATCACAGACAACGAACCATGTCAGCAACAGCAAAGTCTGTGGAATGTTGATTTTGAAAACTCTCCACCTTTTTCAATCCCCAAACTTTCAGAAGAGAAGATCATTATGGCAGACAACGATGGCAACTACCTGAACCATAACAATTCTTGTTCTGACGACCATGAAGGAATTCTTGAAAGATTCTCCTCTCCTTTGAAAAAAACTTCTAAGGAAGATCAAGTTGTGACCTCACCACGCAAACCTTTGCGTCAACAGTTTCGTAACCTTGTTATTGATAATGTTGCCTCTGAGCAAAACCAATCGCTGCCTGTTGGTTTGTCAAGAGACACCTCTCACAACATAACCCCAATCAGCATGAAGAGTCGATGCTTCAAGTCTCCCGAAAGTTTTGATGTCAATCAATCATTTCCTAAAATGGCTGGTTGTCGAAAATCTACTCTCACCCAAGTTGCCACAGTGGCGGAGACAGTCGGGACACAGGACCTTGTGCTGGGTAAGAATTCTTACTTGACTATTAAACATCTTTTTATTCTCTGAGAAGCATAGACAGGTGTAAATGTTCCAGCTTGCTACTATTGAATTCAATATTTCATATTTACTCATTTGTTTGTTCTGCTCTCTATTCCATATTCTGCATTTTACATGCTACTGTCGAACCTCGACTCATACCAACACCCTCAAAACCACTGTTCTTACAGAATGTTTGTTTCTTATCTTTTACACTGAAGCTATCATCTTACTTTTTCCCCTTTTCTTGATGTTCTGTTTTTGTTGTCTTGTTTACAACTCAGTGGTCATCCCTTATTTCATACCTTTTGGTACATAACTCCAGGGACTGCAGGGTCACAAGTTAAACGTACTGAGTACTTTTATACACAAAGGGGGTTTAAAGATCTTGGGTCTTCCTGTACCATAATGCTGCTATATGTGATGGTCATTGCTTATTTTTGTAAGGAGGGATGATTTTTTTGTCATTGTAAATCATCTCTCGGTGGTGTCGATATGTTTTGAGAGCTGATATTTATTTTTTAGTGTGAATCATCTCTCTGCTGTTTGTGGTTTGATCTGCTCCCTCTTTTGACTAATTCTATCATCTTACTTTCCTCTGGGCTCCTATGACCCCTGTGTGTCGTGGGGCCCTTAAAACTCCAATAAAAAACAAACAAACAAGCAAACAAGTGAAACAACTGAGTGCTTTTGTACACAAAGGGGGTTTTAAGATCCTGTTTCTTCATGGACCATAATGCTGGTATGGGTGATGGCCATTG
This sequence comes from Melibe viridis, assembly GCA_039654465.1. Taxonomy (NCBI): domain Eukaryota; kingdom Metazoa; phylum Mollusca; class Gastropoda; order Nudibranchia; family Dendronotidae; genus Melibe; species Melibe viridis. The sequence goes on along the minus strand of JBCIKM010532673.1, from coordinate 11,136 downwards.
CTTATTTTTTGTAAGGAGAGATGATAATTGTCCTTGTAAATCATCTCCCTGTGGTGTTGATATGTTTGTAGAGATGAATTTATTTTCTATTATAAATCATCTCTCTACTGTTTGTGGTTAAATCTGCTTCCTCTTTGAACTAATTAGTCATCTTACTTTCCCCTTGGCTCCTCAATGACCCTCGTGTGTCATGGGGCTTTAAAACTACCATAAACAAACAAAACAAGACAGGCTGATTTTTAAAGCAATACAAATAGACTCTTTACTGAAATGTTACTACAAAGTTATGATACCCCATTCTCCTAGAATGCAAATAGGAACCCAATTTTCTGTGATTTGCAAAAACCCAAATTGCAACAACAAAATGTTTATGTTATTTTGTTTTGTTGTTTATTTTGGGGTTTTTTTTTTGCATTAAAAAAGAAAAGGTTATTTCAGTGGTAAGGTGTAACTTGCAGCATCAATGTTTGAAAAGTGTTATTTATTTTAGCTCTCTTTTATCCTTCAGTTGTAAAGCATTTCTAACAAACTGCGTAATTGTGTGCCTTTATTTTAATTGTAGTTGTATTTTATATTCGGGTGATTTCATTCCCCAGACCTGTACCAAGGCCAAACCACGCCCCTGAAAGAGAGAAGTCTGGCCCCACGCAATCGCCGCTCCATCTTTGGATTTTCCCCACCTGAGCAAAGCTTGAGGTCTCCCCCGCTCCAAAACCTTTTGCCAGAGAGGGTAAGACACTTCTCGCTTTTTTTTTTAATCATTGAAGAGTTTTCATTCCTTTAAGACAAATTTTGAAAATTTAAGTTCTCCATAATATTATCCACGCCTGTCATTTTGCAACCAACTTGGAATATTTTTCTTTCTTTTTGTTACTTTTTGTTATCAGCACTGTATTACAACACATTTCAGATCCTCAAACTATTCTAAGTTTGTCATTTATTTAGCAGCAATTCTGAGTATATATATTACTTTCCCACCAGGGCCCTCCGTAATGAGGAATTCTGCTGTTGGTGAAATAAGTCATTTTATACAGGGTGTCCTTTTATTAGTTCCCAATAAAGAATTTAAGAAGCTAAACACCTAATAAAGACAAAAACATTTGTGATTTTGCAAAAGCTCTGAAAATTGTAAAAGTTTTGTTGGAACTAAGTATCAAGAAAATATAACCACCTATAGTCTACAGTGACATAATATCTGAAGAGACCAGGTGATAGTGCCATATATCCTTTAGTGAAAAACAAGTTTTTAAAATTTTTGTCAATTTTTGAGGCATTTCCAGGGTGAAACTGAACAAGAGTTCTCTTTGTTATTTCACCTTTTTCGGTAAAAAATCGGTGCCTTCGTTTTATACCACACTTCACAAATGACGTCACTGTAGAAAAAACGGTTCACTGTGTATTTTTTATACTTACCAAGAGAACTTTGATTATTTTCTAAACTTTTGCAAAAGACCAGGTTTTTTTTCTCTTTTTTATTTTTTTCGCTATTTCAATTCTTTATCGGGGAATGATAAAAGGACACACTGTATATCACTCTTATTTATAGATCTTGAAAGTTTGCATCCTTTTTATGAGACATGCAACTCTTTGTAATAATATCCATCTTTCAAGTGGTCTTGTCGTTGGGAGTATAAAATTTTACTGTGTATGTTTATATTTTAATATAAAAGAAAAAAAAACACCTATCTTTCAATGTGTACATTGTATTTTTTTTTTTTTTTTCTACTTTAAATTTTTGTTTCTCTTTTCCTCCAGAATGAAATTACCACAGTTTCCAGTACATCTCCCGTTAAACCCCTGAAGTCGAAGAGTCCATCGTCATCGCCCCCGGGCACAACTGACCAGCCGTGGTCAGTCTTTGATGTGGCAGCTAAATTCCCCCGAACCCCAGACCTGAAAGAGATTCTCTTCAACTGCGTCTCGCAGTCCATCTGTATTGTTGAAGACGGCCTTCAAGGGAAGGTAAACGGATGGAAAGATTGCACAGTGCTGGAACTGCTATTAATACCAACAACTTTTGATTGGATACTTCTCTGACTACCACAACTTCTATTGCTAGTACTGTTATATTACTAGTACCACTAACTCTACTGGTGCTGTATCAACTATACATTAATCAACACAATGAGAGAGTGGTAGCAGGCTTGTAAGGACAAAAAACGTGACAAAGACAGCGACGTTTCAACCAAAGGTCTTCATCAGGCACAGTATATACAACTATACATTGACTATACTACTACTACTACTACGGCAACCGCCATTACAACTACTACTACTACTACTACTACTACCACCACCATGACCACCACTAATACTATTACTATACTTCTTCTAGCACTAATACAGGTTAGAGTTCAACCTTTACCACAACCACCTCCACGACAACTATTACCGTAACATTAACAGTTGCTACCTAAAACTTTGAACCCTCAGTTTGACTCATTACTGTATTGTAATTGTAATCGATGGGACAGTAACCATTTTGAGGGACCTAATTTATTCTATACACACATGACAGAGTTGTTTTTGTTTTTCTTTCTTTGCTTTACTTCCCTCGGCTGAAAGGTCTTGCACTCACAATGACATGAGATCTGTAGGGGAGTTCAGTTTATTATGATTAAGGACATAATGCTTGATTTTATCAATTTAGTTTTGAGTGTTTACTAATGGTATGTTTTGAACTAGTCATTTATTTTTCTGACAAGAGTAAATGAACAATTACAACTTATATTGAACCACCATATAATTTTTTAACTGTAATATATCGATAAGAATCCAATGAGAATTATACCAATCTTTTCTGGAAGCACTGTTTTGTTTAAACTTGCGGTCCGTGGTGGAGAGAACCCCAGTCAGCAAACTGACATAACTTTTACCTTCAGCAATGGAATCTAATATCATCAAGGCCACACCGGCTTCAGTGATGACATTTACTACCGAACAGAATATCTGAGCGTTTCTCTCTCATTATCATTGTTTCAGATTGTGGCAGTCAACGAGTCATTTCAGCTGTTGGTCGGACTTCACGAACGCATTCTGGGGCTGAGACTCTCCCGCTTCGTCAAAGTGCGGGGGCCTCCATCCAAGCTGGCTGTCTCCCTGCCCATCAAGCTTATCCTCTCTGACGGTTGTGAAGTCTCTGTGATGGGGAAACTGGTATGGTTGTGGTGCAGCCTCTTGTAGTCCTGTGTTAAATGTGTAAAGGAGTCCTGACTGTGTCAGTTCTTGTGTGTGTTCTTCATAAAAACGTCCTTGCCTTGTAATGCTGACCGCCTTGCCCTGCCATTTATAAAACTTTGGTGAAATTTTTATGTAAGATGTTAACTTTATTATCATGCATGCATTTTATTCCTATTTTAACTGTAAGACTGTTTCTGAATTCAACATTTGTGTGTAAATTATGTAGTTTTGGATTCTTACAGCTTTTTTTTTTATATTTAATTTTTACCTGTATAAATGTATTCATTGCTTAGAGCATGATCTCTACAGAGTAAGGTGCTATATAAATGCTATTTATTATTCTTATGATTATTAAAATGAAAATTGTTTTGTGTAAAACATCAAGAATTTTTATTACAATTGCAGTTATTCTTTCTTTCTTTGCTCTGTTGATAGTCTTGCTCCTTTTGCAGAAAATTCTTTTTTTTTTGTAATTGCTTACAAAATTATCCTTTTTGTTACAAAACGCGCCACAAAACTTGGTCATGTTAAAATTGCTTGAGCTGGAGTGAGGACATTAACTCGCAATTAATTGTCCATTCATTGAAGAGCAATTAATTTCAACTTTTCATTTTTTTAAATTGCAGTGCATTTTCAAATTTTGCGATTTGAAGCTTTTGAATATTCTTTAAGTACATATGATATAATGATTTACAAGTCAAATCAGGAGGAATGAAGAATGCAAAATTGTATTTATTTTTTGGTTTTATTCTTTTGCAAAGGGAGTAATAGTGACTTTTAATCTACGATTGCATTGTCGCTTCAGGAAATAGGTCATTTTGAATCGTCTATTTCATCGTTGCTCTGAACAAAAAAGAGTTCAGGAATAGATGGGTTAGACAGTCACAGATATTGGATGGGTTTATAGTGGACATGGATGGAGTTTATTGGAGGGTTTGGGAAGCAACCTCTCAAAGCCATCCTGGATGGTGATGATGATGATGATAGACTGCAATGTTAGGTTCTGAAGTTTTCCTTCTAATCTGTTTTATGTAATCACTCATCCTGGATGATGATGATGATAAACTGCGATGTTAGATTCTGAAGTTTTCCTTCTATTCTGTATTATGTAATCATTCATCGCTCATGACCATTTCTGCATTTCTTCTCAGGTGTCGTGTGTAACTACAGCCCGAGGGGGTGAGATCCCAGTATCTTTGTGGTCAGTCCCTGTCCTGATGGAGTCATCGGAAGACACCTCAACCACCTTGACTGCTTGTGTCATCTCCGTGGTGACCCCGCTGGATGGCAGCCTCTTTCTAGACCAGGATGGACACGTTGTTGAAGGTGAAGGTCAGATTGTTTCTCTGAGCTAATGGAATTTTTGTTTTTTTGGCTAGCTTGATTGATAAGGTTGTTTCTAAATGTAAATGATAGTTGAAATTCCCCATGATTCTTAGATCAAGCCCAGATTTGGGTTTTGATGCGTGTTTATAGCCTGCATGAACGTATTGTTTTTTCTGCTTCTTTTACATGTTTTTAGGTTGGGGTTTTGTTTTGGTTTTTTTGTTCTTGAAACTTTTATCATTGAAAATAATCTCTGTCTCTTTCAAACAAGGGTTTTGGGTCTGTCTCCCTCTTTCAAAAGGTTTTAAGGGCATGTTTTCCACCTGAACTGCAGACAAGAAATTGTGCCACGTATCGTGATTTTTTAAACTTTCTTTTTTCACAGTCACATTAGTTTTGAAAAAAATGTTTTTTCCCTTTCTACATACAGAGGAAATTACTGGGCAAAATGCTATCGCATCTCGGTTGGTTCCATGCTTTGGTGGCAGTTTGACTGGCCTGTTGGTGGTTCAATCTGGCGGGACCATTGTCTCAAGTGATGAGTGGTTCTTTCGACTCTATCTGGGTCAAGAGAATTTGGAACATGTCAGTTGGTTGATAGTATTTTTTAAGTTTAGATGGAATTTAGAATTTTTGTTCTTAAGATTACTGATTATAAAAACTGTACCTAAATGAAATTTTTAGGTGAAAATGAAAAATCAAAACAGTACATTTAATATGCAGAATCCACTCTTAAGATGGCAGACTGATTCAAATTTATACTTAACATTATGTGTGTTGGAAGATGCTGAAATTAACAGTGTCCCACATTAATTTTAATAACAGAGGTTTTTAACATTTTTAACTCTCACCAGAACAACCTGGCAACATTCATGACAGATGTAGCGAGGATTTACCCTTCGAGCATGTCCTCCATTTCCAGTCCCAACGCCAGTTTCTGTCTCAATCAGAGCTTCCTGACCCCTGACAAGTTGAACTCTCCTCCATGTAGAAACCAGCTGTTGACCAGCCTTGTGGGTGACGTTAGTCATCTTCTACAGTCCTCAACACAAAACAAAGATGAAGGTGGTATGTGTGGGAGAATGTGTGTTGTAGTATCCCTGTCATGTATTGCTTAATTCTTCAAGATGTCGCGGATTGGAATGGGTGGAGTGAAGTCCTTTGTTGTTACCAGGGTTCATTCTAGTCCTTAGAAGTCCTAAAGTCCAGGTTTTCACTGTCCTGGTTCAAAACAAACAGGCTGTTATTGTTCGGTACATGAACATTTATCAATAGAATTGGATGAAACTGCCCATCCAATCAGAAAAAGGATTACGAAAATGCGATTGCTGTCCTCTCAAAAGTTCAGGGAACCTTCTGAAACTGGAGAAAACCGCAACTTTTTTTTATATTTTGAAAATGAGTTAACTCAAGTGCACTGACTAGTAAAGAGAACAATCTGTCTTCTTTTTTTTTTTATTTCAAAAATTCAAACAATTCCATTTGGTAGTTTTCATTTATGGCTTATTGATTTAAACTATTCATGAGTATTGGCTTGTGGTAACCCGCTGCTATGGCAGCTGATTTTCTTACTCTCTCACGGCAACACATCATTACAAGGTTGCAGTGTGATTGCTGTATGCAATATCAATAGAACAAGTGCTCCTCTGCTTGGTTTGGTACTTAAAAAGTGCTTAATTTTATTCATGATTTACGAGTGTCAGGACAAGGATGGTGGGAAAAGGAGGGTGTGGCCTACAATCATTCGGTTCCAGCAGGTCTCAGGTTAAAGATACATGCCGCGCAATTGGCATGCAACTATTCAAGAGGATAAAAATTCAGTGTGTGTCTTGTCATTAACACCTTGTTTTGTGGATAAATTTTAAAGAAAATTATTTTTTCCTCTTGTTTTTCTTGCCTACCAAGGAAGGATTCAATTTGTATCATCCTAAGATGTTATAAATTGTTGAAATACATTTCTCATTATTAGGAAAAGAGAAGACATTGAAATAGCTAGCTAATCAATTGTTGATTTCCCAACATTTCCTGGAAAGGGATTCATAAGGTTTCAAAGTACTATTTACTCCCTAATTTGTTAACTTCATTCTCATCTTAAGTTATGAGGGGAGTTTTTGTTTAGTTGTTGGGTTTGGTTTGTTTGTTTGTTTTTGTTTTGTTTTTTTGTTTTGTCTCTTGAGAAAAAACTATCTTTGTCTACTTATAATACTATATTTACTAACCTTTTTGTGTGGGTACTGTGGGGTTTGGCTTCCACCCTACAGGTCTGTTCCTCCCCACTCAGTGCGTCGTGCAGGACTTCCTTGAGCAGGATGAGATTTGTGAGACTCGCAACCATGAAATAACAGTCGACGGAAAGGAACTGCAAGAAGGTATGAATACAATTTTAGGAAGAAATATTATTGATTGGTTGCAAGATGATAATAATGCGCCTATTAAAAATAAATTGCATGGAAGAAAAATGTAAATACTAGAATGAGAGATTGTAATTTACTGACGAACTAACTCTGGTGGCACTGGTATATTGGATGGGACAAAAAAGAAAAAGATTTTGGGATGGACTGTGTTGTATGAATTTAGGTAGGAGTGTGTTGTCTAAATTTAGTAAGGTGTCTGTCTGTTGAATGAAGATTGTTGGGTTGCTGTGTACTGGATGTTTACAATACCTACTGTCCGATTTTCAATATTATCCTTACATATTTTTAATTTATTCGTTCGTAGAATGTCAACAGATTTTTGAGAAATGAAGGCAAGGCTTGCACCTAAAATCAAATGAGAAATGTAAAGAATCAAATGCTGTGTCCACAGAAGCACCATATAATTATGGCAACGGTAATAGGTGGTATTAACAGTAATAAGTGGTATGAAGTGGAGAATTCCTCTTCCTGGTTTAAAACTTATAAAATTAGTAGGGTGTGGAAATAGTTTTACTTCTTTTTCTTTTTCAGGACAGGAAATTTAACTACACAATCATTCATTGCGGTCATTAACTTTGTGTTTGCTTCATCTGTTTATTTTAAAAAGAGATCAAGGAAGACTGGATTGACCGACAAGTCGACAGCCTGACAGAAGAGGTGAAAGAAAAGTTAAAGCTCTCCTCCGATCTTGTTACTCTGTGCCAACAGGAACAGGAAGTGGTTCAAGAGCCGTTGACGACGTCTACTCCCTGCAAACAAGGTCTCAAGGTTTCGAGGTAATTTATCAAGCTTTTGGTCAATTAGCCGTCTGTATAATTTCTTAATATTATTATCATCCCACTCTCCTCTGGGCTCCTATATGTGTATCATCGGACCCTTAAACCACTTATGAACTATCAATTTAATCTTTCCTGTTAACCGCTTTGGGATATATCCAGATATGTTAAAGCGATATATAAGAACAAACTATTATTATTATTACTTTTTGTGTTGGAAACTGAATTTAAAAACAAAACAAAAAAAGAATTAAAACAAGATGACTTGCTTGTAGTTCTTTAGACAGTTTTTCCATTTCTTGAAAGCCGGACCTCAATATATTACTTGATTCATGTTACCTGTCTTTCACACCATCACCAGCTATCACTCTTAAGACTTTTTTTTTAGGCATTCAGAGGTGCCAAGTGCTTGGGAAATTCTGTGGCAGCCACGGAAATAAGTGCGGTGCCACTGACAAAAGGAACTATATGAAATGTTCCGGAAACTTAGAGCAGAAGTCAAAATTTTAGTTATTTTTTCACATGATAAACAGCCATCTGAATTTAAAACTGAAGCACATTTTGCCATCCCCCCAAAGCGCTATCACAAATTCAAAATACAATCAGTAGTACAACTGAAATAATATCAGTGGGCACTGAAGTTTTAAATTGCATTCCCACCACCATTCTTCAGTATAGAAACTCTTCTCAGTCAACAAAAGACATGGCTTCTCACACATACAAATGTACACACACATACACCCTCCCACCCAGTATTTTCCTACTTTATATACATGCAACTGTGCCTTTTTCACATACCACTTTCTCCTCTCCTTTTGTCTTTGATCGCTAACAGGGCTGGCAGGAAAACTCCCTCCGCCATCTTTGGAGCAGACAGCTCAGAACACAGGACTTTGACAGACCCTCCAAAAACTGTGGAGCTGGCAACTGGCTTCTACAGTGCCAGGTTTGGCTGCGGAGATGGAGAGTCCGTGGGTGAGTGGGTTCGAGTAAAGAATTTTGTCATCCTAAATGATGTGAGACTCCTGAAAGCATAACCTGTCTAGGTTTGGCTGCGGAGATGGAGAGTCCGTGGGTGAGTGGGTTCGAGTAAAGAATTTTGTCATCCTAAATGATGTGAGACTCCTGAAAGCATAACCTGTCTGTCCCACAATTTGTTTTCCAAAATTAAAAAAAAAAGGTCAAAACACAGTTGCATACTGGACAAATTTGGATGAAATACACTGCAAATTAAAGCTGAACCTTTTTTTATTTCACCGCAAATAATTTGTCTGGTGTTACATTACATCCACAAGAGCATGATAACTGCTATTTCAAAATGAACCCTCTGAGAATGAAAATGAAACACAAACTACAAAAATCCTGCTCTCAAACCGGCAACTTGCTTTGCAAAAACAATAACACTTAAAAAGTATCACCTTTTTCAGATGTGTCAGTATTTTTTTTTTATTCCCTTTTGGGAAAATATAACTCATCTTGTGCATATTGGTTTCATTTTTCAATTCATACCTTGAAGTTTCTAAGTGATTTGATAATCCATGATTGAATTCTTGAATATCTAGTATGTTATTTTGCTATACACGGTGGGGGGGGGGGCAATTATTTCAGAGGTTGGCCCGTCTGGATCTGAAGTGGAGAAGCTATATGTTGTGTTTGTTGTTCTTTTTATAATTCAGCGATATGTGGATAATTTTCCTGCATTTATTTTTTGTTTTTCCTTTTTTGTTTTTGTTTTTTCTCAAAGGTCATATTTTTATGTTGTCTCCCTTCCCTGGTAGTGAATTACTGATTGCAAATAACAAATTGATTATGCATTTACTCGAGTGCAGCTGTACGCACTCCGATCAAGCATCACCTTAAATGAGAGAAGAGTAATGTAAGCCCCAAATAAACAGTATTTTTGTAATTTGTAAGAATGGAAAAACCAACCTACATATTTAACAAATCCTCTGCCCAGTTGCAAGCTTTGTACTGTCATAATTGTGTTAAGTTTATGACATTACAACACTCACAGCATGTATACAATGGCACACACTCACAGCAAACACACATTCACAATGGCTCACAAAGAAACAAGTGATGGATTCATGTTGCGAAATAACATACTTACTGCCTTGACACTTAACAACTGATAAACATCCAACCCTGTCTCTGAAAAAAAAAAATGAGTATGCAAACATTCATGGCCTTCTACAGTGACCTCTTAGTCCTTCAAAGTGGATTTCGAAGGGCAAATTAGCATGCAATCTTTTCATCCAGCAACACAAGTAGCCTTTTAGGCATTTTTTTTTCTGACAGAAACAATGTTGAGTAAAACCGATATAATTTATAACCTTGATCTTTTGTCCACATCCTGATTTGCCCCCTCCCTAGCTGTGACTTTCAAGCTTGGCAAAATCTGCTCATCCAATGGAAGCAGTTTGTTCTGTCTGTGGGTCTCAATCCTGGAGATGGAGAGGAGCTCTTTTGTGTCCCATCCTTCCTTTAACGGAGGAAATGGTGAAGAGGAGGACGGGTCTGTCTGCAACAGCTTTGTTACTGAGAGCTTCGACCATGGTGATGATGCGTCTGAAATAGAAGATAATGCTGCCAATGGCAGCACTTTGAGTGTTCCGGGAAAGCCAACAGACAGAAAGCAGTCGGTGTCCTTGTATGACACAGGACTGGGAGCAGCAGGAGATGGGAGTGTAACGCAGACAACACAGGGCCAGTGGCAGGACAGGAGGACCAACCTTGATGCAAGCCTTGGCCAGGTAACACGCCTTTCATAGCTATTTCTTTTTGTTTTTTTCTGTGACTAGCCTGGGACAAAGTTTTCATACGAAAGACATTTTTATTTTTCAAGTCTTTGAGAGGGAATAAAAATATCTTATTATTATCAATTAAGTATAAGCTTGGCAAATTCTTGTAAAATTTTTATGTTTATATGACCAGCTTTGTGTTTTTAGTTAAATGCACCAAGCCACTATAGATGTATATTTTGTTGTGCCTGTTTATATCATCACTGAAAATGTAAAGGGCTCTGAGCCTGTCTTTGACAGGATTGGGGGCTATATAAAAATGATGTATTAAAAAGTCTTAGAAGGAGCATCTTTTGTTTTATGCTTAAAGTTGAACTATTAATGGAATTGAATTGATTTTTTTCTTTTTTCTTGGGGGGGGGGGGGTGGTTGGGTTTGATTATTGTTTTGTTTTTTGCTCGTACGCATGTTGTTATTGGTTGTTTTGTTTTTTTGTTGGGTTTGTTTTGTTTTTTGTTGTTTTTTGTGGGTTTTTTTTTTTTGGGGGGGGGGGGGGTGTTAAAATTTGAAGCAGGTTTTAAACAGTAAAATCTATAGTTTATCAAGACCTGCTTACTTGCTTGTGTGCTTTTCTCTCTCTCTCTCTCTCTCTCTCTCTCTCTCTCTCTCTCTCTCTCTCTCTCTCTCTCTCTCTCTCTC
>JBCIKM010532562.1:5054-18285 GCA_039654465.1 Melibe viridis | reverse complement strand
GAGAGAGAGAGAGAGAGAGAGAGAGAGAGAGAGAGAGAGAGAGAGAGAGAGAGAGAGAGAGAGAGGGAGGGAGAGAGGGGGAGAGAGAGAGAGAGAGAGAGAGAGAGAGAGAGAGAGAGAGAGAGAGAGAGAGATAAAAAGAGGAAGAGAGATAAAGAGATAGAGAGAAAAAGAAAATGGCAGGAAAATGACAAGAGACTGAGACAGAGAGATATAGATAGAGTTAGATCTAAAAGATAGATGCAGATAGAAAGAGAAAGACTGTGACAGAGAAAGAGAACTGAAGAAAGAGAAAGTGAGTTAGAAACAGAGAAAAGGATGGGCATAGCTATGGATTTGAAGTATCACACAACTATATACAAAAATGAGGACAACTGATTGAAGGCCCTCTGCATCCTATTCACCAAACAGGAACGCCTCAGCTGCTTTCCCTACTCTGCTTGTTGTCAATTCCTTCCATTTATCTCATCACCCTGCCAGAGATGTCAGTGTGGCCAGGTGTTTTGAAGTTTGTTTTTTTTTTTGTTTTTTTTTTTTATATTTAAGTGTGAGTTGTTTCTATTGAGGTCCCTGTTCAGTGCTGTCGATACAGATGTTTGTCAATGGTCTACTTCGTGTCAGTTTGCGATATCCAGATGGTGTTAAATATGCTGACATGGCTTTTTGTGCAGGAAAATTTTAGTCCCAGCACAGTCTGTGTCCTAAAAGTCTCCACCTGGTTCCTTATATTATTTGAAGTGAAAGGAAGTTTTCGTTACATTTTTTTTTTTAAGGAATAAAGGAAGAGGAAAACAAAATAGAGCATGAAAAAGAACAAAAAAAACATGACAAATATGAAGACGACCAAGAAGAATGCCAGACTCACCATCGTCTCCAGTGTCTCCCTTCATGGACAGACCAGGCTCCCCACGAGGGCCAGATTCTCCCTTAGGTCCAGGGAAGCCTTGCTCTCCCAGCTGTCCAGGCTTGCCAATCTCCCCGTCAAAACCTGTGAATGGGACACAATATGACACATTTCTCATTGAAGGCAATTAAAGCTTCTGTTTTTTCTCACTATGTACACAAAGGTTTCTGTAAACTCCTAAATGTCACAACGACTATTAGATTATTAGAAAGATCATATTTTCAATGTATGAGGCCATTATTTTTCTTAGGTTACTAGACAATTATACCATTATCCCTACCAGTGACTATTTTTCTTGGATCACGCAGAATTCATACAACACAAACCACCTCTACATTTTCCCCAACTGTATCATTGCCCTCCTATACACCTACAAACTACTGCAGCTAAATATACCTCAACCCTCAAGATCAGCCTGAACGCTAATAATAATAATGTACCAGACCTTCCGTTGCCGTGAAAAAAAAAAAATCAGTATGATCTCCTTGAAAAATCAGTATTTCAGGAAAAAAATCGGTATAAAGCTAAATTTTAAGGATTTGACTCACCAATGGCAGCTGAAATTCATACAGATATGCAAAATGGTAACTATCAGCCTAATCTGATCACACTCACGACAAAGGAAAAATTTGACATTGAAACAGTATTTGCACTATATAGAACACAGCGCCGTTTCCACTCTTGCCTAACTCTAACCCTCTTGACCAAATGGTCAGGGTGACAAAAATAGAAGTCGGTCTCACCCCTCGCAATCATTTTCGCCTTTAGCTGCAGGATATCCCCTTAAGGTCGAGGGACATGCCAGCATGACCAATAGACAGACTAATATCCAAGTGTAAAACAAATGAAAACAAGCAATAAATCCATGAGCAAAGACTACAGAATGAGAAACCTAGTTGACTGCAATGCAATGTAGTGGAAAAGTAGTTTGTAGCCCAAACGGCCAATGCAGGTGAAGGCGTAGTGTAGCACTAGGTGACGGGTGTCAAGAATTGCCACAGGGAGTCTGGAGTGCCACTCTGGGGTTGATTAATTGCTGAAGTTCAATCATTTTTGTGCACGGTTGTCTTAAGTAACAAGCCAAAAGCAGATACAACAATTGAGCATCCTTTACTTGAACCACAGTGACAGCTTTCGGCCCCGGCTTATCTATCGAGCGAGGCACCTTTGATCTCGCCTCACGGAGGGACCAGAGCCGAGCCCCGCATCACCTGTTATCACAGTTTCCTCCCCTCCCCATACAACATAACAACCACACAAGGTATCCCAGGAAAGCACATAAAAAAAACAAAAACATGGAAAATATTTTTCTCTCCAATTTTAAAAAATCTATATGATTGTACCGCAAATCGATATTTTCCTGAATTTCCAACTGAAAATAGGTATGATACCGATTAATCGGTATGAACGGCAGGTCTGCTCTACCATCACCAGAATTGAATAGAAATATATAGAATTGGATTGCATTAAAATTGGATACACTTGGATTGGATTCTTCAAAATAGGATTGGATTGAACGCTAACCTTGACGTCCAGTGAAGCCAGTATCTCCAGGATCTCCGTTCCTTCCTCGAGGTCCGAGTGATCCTTTCTCTCCCTCTAAGTACTCTCCAGGGGGACCCTAGATTATCACCATGAAATTTTGGAAAGAAAATAAATGAAAAGTGCAAAACATGAACTCACAGAATCTCTTGTAGGAAAACGAGAGAAAAAGGCAATAGATGTTAGCGTTACCAATAATCTGCAGATGGAAAAAGGAGAGGCAGGTCCAAAGACACCTGGAGACAGACCATGCACGGAGAGAGATAAATGAGGCTTGGCTTACATGGACCAACATTGGTGTCAAAGCAGCTGACACACGGAGTTGGAGAGCTCTAGTAGATGCCTTATGTGTCCCAAGGCTCGGCAAGGATTATGTAAGTAAGCTACCCATAATCCTTTTCTATAAAGGCAAATGATGAGTGAACAAAAAACACTTTCTGCTGTACATATATTAAAGCAGGAGAGTGAATAGATAACAGAGACAAAAATTGCGCTCTCTGATATTGACAGGAATAATATGTTGATGGCTGTTTTTGTCTCTTGACATATTGTGTCGCATTTATACGCAACTAAATCAGAAGATAGATATTGTTTCCTGACGTTGGATACTAATCCTGCTGCTCCAAGGTGAAAGAACCAATCCGCATTTCGACTTTTACATGATAAGAGATTCGACAAGTTTGCAGAATCTTGGTCAGCCATCACGCATGTCCGCAATGTAAATATTTTTAATCTGAATCTGATAAGTACATTTTGCCGGTGAGCGGGAACAGAGGTGTATCCTGAGTAATGTCTTTGTGCTACATTTTTACTGCAGAAGCTTGCTGGGATCCATATTGTGTCAAATTATTAAAGCTCTATGGAAAATAATAAACATGCTATAACAATGATAAAATTAGACGTAACTTTATTTTGAAATAAAACGTCACAGAACAGAGAAGTACACTTAGGTCCATGGTGCTCACAAAATCGTCACAATAATTGGACAACCAAAATGTGACAATGTTCATTGCAATCTTCTCTGGCCAGAGCTACATTATTCCTTGTAAGTAAAACTACTTTTGTCATGCCGCTGACCCGAAGGCAATTCTTTTGTTCTTAACATATTGCGACATGGTGCCAAGGTCCTTGTTTGTCTTCTTTGATTGTGGCAAGTGTGCATGAATTAATTAATTTGCCTGCCACTAATGCCCCTGGCATGTCCCATTGAGTGGCCATCAACAAAACACATGTGCGGCAAACCTGGTAATTTCTTTTCAGTTCAACCAACAAAGGGAAAAAGCCGCCCTGTCCACCTGTACCAATTGAGTTATGTGTCGGGAGTGCCTTACGACATCTGGGTAATCTGTTTGGTTCAGAGTAGCTTTTGATGAGATAGCCTTTATCTATCATTATTACGTGCTACACCCACAAAATTTTATCCTTAAATCGTATTTAACACACCCAGCACACAAACACACACATCAATATAAATCTTATATAGTTTACATTTGGTAACTGTCCTAAAGAATTTAAACCTCTTATTTATTTGGATACCTCTCTTGTTTTTCTTTTTTTATTTAAAGAAATAATCCATTTTTTTGTCTGTCCTGAATAGAATTTAAAAGAAGATATGCCTCTGTTCCCGCACACCAGTGACTTGTAAAGTACTTTGTCGTGAGGCGCCAAGGTGCTTAACAATACACTGACATCCCTCCTGGCAGACAACACAGAACATGCACCATATTCAGCCTGCTAGGTGTGTTACTAATTGTTGGACAGAGAGACGCTGTCTACAACAAGGGGACCTCAAAGCTTTACATTGCTGTCAGCCTGTGAGAGCAATTGGTCAAATCGATACGAGTCGGAATGCAGCCACTGCTGTGAGCACAATTGTTGTGCCTTTATTCTCAAAGGCCACGAATAATCTTGAAAACAAAAACTACTGACTCATGTAACAAAAGATTCCCTAGGTGTAGTTGCTGTGTAAATTAGAGCTAAAAATTGATCTGATCACTAAAAAGTCAATGTGCAAAATTTGTACCACAAACTGCAATGACCTAATAATTCATCATTTATGGTTGATTCAATAGACAAATAGCAATGACACAGATGTCATCTGTAACCTTTGACCTTGATGGATCGACTCACCGGGTTTCCTTGAGGTCCTGTCCTGCCTCGATAGCCGTAGCCACCTTTCTCTCCCTGTGGAATCAATAAATAAGGTAAACAACAGTGGACGACTTCACCGTTATTTTTGTTTTGTTTTGTTTTTGGCAAATGAACAGAATTAGCATTGAATAGTCACAGAACAATATTACAATATCAAAAGAACTATTTTAAACACTTGTAACAAATCACATGTTGAATGACATTTACAAAGCAGGTTGCAGGAAGTTCATTCATCACCAAAACTTACTTTTTACCAAGACATCAATCTCAAATACAGAAAATATTCATACTATTCTCTTTAGTAGACACAAACAAAGAGTGCTATGATGATATGATTAGATTTTATTATGAACTCATCTGTTACAACTAAGTACAGCAGGAGACTGAGGATCCTAAAGAATATACAAAAGTTGCGTACCTTGATCCCATCACGTCCTGAAGCTCCTTGGAACCCTTTGTCTCCTGTC
Organism: Melibe viridis; assembly: GCA_039654465.1. NCBI lineage: Eukaryota > Metazoa > Mollusca > Gastropoda > Nudibranchia > Dendronotidae > Melibe > Melibe viridis. The sequence continues at coordinate 13,221 of JBCIKM010532562.1, read as the reverse complement.
ATACCTTTTCTGCCGTATTCTCCCTGAATACCTTCTTTACCTCTCTTTCCCTGGAAGGTAAAAAAGGAGGATGAAATATGAATTTGTGTGGTCAAAGTGATTTGACTTGACAAAAAATACTAAATACATGATCTTATTTGGATCAAAAGAGCTTACAATGAAAACTCAAACATTTTTTTTTTTTTTTAAAAACAGATGACATTTGTTTATTAAGGCCTATCACTCTAAACGGAGAAATGATTCTAATCATCCACAAAAACTTTTTTAAAAATCACATTTTCACAAGCTCTAAATGCAAGAAAACTGGAAAGACTCACTCTACGTCCAGGAGGTCCCTGCATTCCGGGGGGACCTTTGTCTCCAGGCTCACCGACCTCTCCCTGGAAGATGGAGGGCAATTGATCAAAGTCAGGGGAAGGGCAAAGAAATCACGGCTGGGCATTTGTGATTGACATCAATATGTTAAAACTGAAAGACTCTAATTTCATGGAAATGAACAAGACAAAACTAATTGCAAAATGATCTAACGAAGTAGGTATACAAAATTATCTCTTATAGCTAAAAAACATGATATGATTCACTGACTAGTATTCCCCTGCAGTGAGGATATCCCCCCCCCCCCTCCCACATATTAACCCTATCAATTTGTATAAGCTAAACTATTGATCTGTCTGATTTTGACCTGCTTCATTTTTGATTTTCCTGAAGTTTGAGCAAGTTTCATATTCACTTTCCCTGTTTCATCTGAAGACAATTCCCCAGTAATTTGCCTTATTGGTATATAAGAGTTGAACAAAACTTCTGATATTCTTGGCTTTCTATCATTGAGTTAAGCACCAGTGCTGCTCTGTGCTATCTTTACTTTCAAATTTTTTGTTGTTTGTGAAATCAGATGCCTAAAAAAATATATTTTCTATGTCTTATGTGACTCTGATCCAGATTTTTAAAGTATAAATGGTTTTTTTTTTACCAATCAATTTTTAACTCCTCTTCATTCATACAAGTGTGTAAGCTTTGAAGAGGATTATCTCCAGACTAGGTTTCATGGTGATAGAAAAAAGCAGAACTGGGGTAACGACTGAGATTCTTTTCTGCAGTTCAGGCTATGGCCCAGAGTTTACGTTCTTTTGTCGTTCCTTCTGGGATTTCAAACTAATAGAACTTTTTAAAATTCTATTAAAAAAAAATTTTTTTTTTCAATTATTTGCCAAAAACAGGAGATACAACATTGACAACTCAGGCTTACAATTTCTCCCTCATCGCCGGTGAATCCACGCTCTCCCCTGGGTCCTTTGCCTCCCATGTCCCCAGGCTCTCCCTTCTGACCCTTTTGAACCAGGTCTATGGGTCTGCCAGTGGCTCCACCCACACCCAGGTCTCCTTTGACTCCTTTGGGCCCCTAGAGTTTGTGAATGACAAAATGTTGGGCTGTGATTATTCACGTTATTGGAAAAAATAAAGGAAACAACGAACCACAAAAATTGATATTGCACTGGTCGTTGTCTTTAAAAATCCTTATCATACCTACAATGTCCATATTCCTTAATCTTGAAGATCAGATGCCCTAAAAATTTGATGATGAATATGCAAAGTCAAGACAAGTACAATAGCATATTTATTGTTATAAACACGTCTGAGCTATCCTCTTCTAATGTCACAAAAAACATTGAAATGGAAATAAAAATCCCATTGCTTAAGGCACAAAGGAAATTCTTCTTAAGCATCCATCCCAAAGGAATGCTATGACAACCAAAGCACCTGTGGTGAAATTCATCAACATTAATTTTTAGTCCTGGGTTGGGTGAGATAAGCAGGAAATACTTACCTACCAAGTCATGCAGTTGATCCCAAAGGACTTGATCTCAAGACCTACTCTACAACCTTCATAAGCAAAAATAAAACCTAAAATACCATTGATGAGGAAAAAATAAATAAAACTTATTCTAAAATACATAATAATAGACTTTGCCAATCACATTTTTTTTTTTTTAAAGTTGCTACAGATACTCACTCTAGGTCCATCAGGTCCAGTCAAATTTTTACCCATCTCTCCCTTTTCTCCTTTCAGGCCATAAAAGCCATCTTCACCCTGATCAACAAAAAAATATAAAAGTTTATTTCAAATAGGATGTCAAAAGCATAAATGCTGTCACAACCTTTGTCATACTCTATTTATTTCACAGCTCCTTATAGTTTAAGCTAAGTCTTTCCATTTATTTTGAAAGAACAAAGGAATTGACTGCAGATTTATCAGCCAACGGCTGGGAAAGAAACACCTTTTCAAAAATGTTTTTCTTTCTTTTTTTTTTCTTTCATTTTGTTAACTGTCTCTTTCTCCATTTTTTTAGGTCTTGTTCTTTTTTTTTTTAATCTTCCATTTCAAATCCAATAAGGATTTTTTTTTTTTATATGTTTATTGATTAAACCGAACTGAATAAAAATCAAATAAAAATTTGTTCAATAAAGACATGATTGTATTCAGGCATAAAGTGCATCATGACATAATCCGAGCGCTACGTACAGGTGGGCCTGCATCTCCCCTTGGTCCCTCCAAACCCTCGTCTCCAGTTAACCCTTGGGGACCCTGGAAGGAGCAGTGGTAGAAATATAACAAATTAGCACAAACCAGTGGAATGTTGTGTCACAGTAACAGAACATGTTGTTCTGTATCCCTATCTGTATGTGCTGCATGCTCGGAATTGTCTCATTTAATAGAAGTGGTCTTCAAGAGATTGTACACTTGTACACTCTTATAAAATCATTCATACTCTGGCACTCCAAGCACTGCACTCATCACAAATACTGATCCATGCATGCAAATGTGTGATTATACATGACATCTCTCAAATGAGTGAAATATATGGGAAATGTTTCATGAGGATGAGGTTTCAAACATCCAAGCATGAAAGGGATGATGACCTGGTGATTTTATCATTAGAGACGGTAAAACAAAAAGTGTATAAAACAAGTCAACCAAAATATCTAACATTTGATTACAGAGTAAGGTAAGGAAAAAAATACAAACTCTTTTTTTTGTTAACAGGGTAATGATAAATATTTATTGAATATCAAAAAGGACTCCAAAATTGTGATAGCTTCCTCATCAGCTCCAAGAATAATCTGCATACGTTGTGACACATGAAAACAAAAATAACAAGGTCATAAGTTATCCATCTTATATAATGAAACAAGAGTGAAAATGGGCTCCCCTATGACGCTTGTGTATTGTGGGGCCTTAAAATCAACAATAAACAAAGAAACAAGAATGAAAATGTTTCATGAGCAGACAAACATCAACCAATACTTACGTCGAGTCCCTGTCTTCCAATATCTCCAGGCTCTCCCTTCAATCCGATGCGAACGTCACTGTACTCTCCAGGCTCTCCCTGAAAGATTTCACACCAAAAGCTTTAAATTGTTGCTGTAATGCTGGATGCATAAAACACAGAAACCACACTGCATCTAAACAGCTACAATTCTTATTTGTTTCCCTCTAGTGATCTCAAGGCAAGTACCTTTTTTTTTCTTTCTTTTTCTGGTTTTTTTTTGTTTTGTTTTATTCTTTTTTCTTTTTTTATGGGGGGGGGGGGGGGGGTGGAGGTTCTGAAAGACTCTCCTTTTTTTTCACTTGCCCTTTGAAAACATATTTTATTCATTATTTCTGTTTTTAGAAACTCAAAATGTCATAGGTTGCAATCAAGTGGCTTAATTAATGATTAAAATTTTCTTAGAGGTTGATTAATATTTATTGAAATGCAAGTCTTGAATGTCAAGTTTCTTTTTGATCTATAGAAATTTCTACCTTTGTCATTGTTTTATTCCTTCTCCAAGTTGAGGTCGATCACGGTTTTATTTGAAGGTTACTCTGAAATGAGAATATTTTTAGTTGGTTTTGGTTTTTGGGTTTGTTTGTTTTTTTTAAATCTATATAGAATCACCATTCTTTTCTTTGTTGTTATTATATTATTCCATCTCAAAGGGAGTTAACTTTGTTTTTGTTTATACCAGGTGAGTCCAGGGCCAATGGCAACGGTCCCACACCGCAGCCCTCCCCTCCAGGCTCCCCCCGCCACGGCAGTAGGAATGCCAGCCCAGCCCCTCGCAACCTCAGCCCTGCCTTGGACAGAAGTAAGTCTCCCTCCCTCTCTGTAGACGTCCTATTGTTACAAGTAAACCGTGCATTTACAGAGTGCTCATATGATTGTAATTTTTCTTATTTCTCGCATAGTCATATGTCTAATACGGTCTGCTGGAGACGCTTCGCAGTCTTTCACAGCTCTTGTACATCGCCCGGTATTGTGGTGGTGACGGGTATGCTGTCTGGCCAAAATGTTCTCCTGAGGCCATGGAATGAGGAAGAGCATTTCATTTGAATGTCCTCTGCATTCCAGGGGTTCTGTCCACATCGGCACTCTGACTTTCACTGTATCTTTGTATGAATCAATGCTCACGGTTCTTAATGACTACTCCCCCCCCCCCCCCTCCTCAACATCAGGATGAAAACGGCATTTATCACAATATGTTTTATAATATAAGTTTGAACTAATTTGAATTATTTTCTCTGTTATGTTTGTAATATTTAGTGTAAGAGGGTATGTAATGCTCGATATTTTGTTCTATCATGGCTGGTGATGCTCTTGTAGAGACGGAAACAAAAAACCAAACCAAAGCCAAACCACTCCTTCCTTTGTACCACAGAGTCCATGTCCCCGTCCCGTGCCAGAGAATCATCTCTGGGGAAGGAGGAAACCTTCAAGACACCTCCCAGCAGCCCCCTTCCCTCCCGACCTTCCAGGGCCGCACACCCCCCGCTCCAGAAAGTCAATTCCTTTGACTCTGGGGGCTCCCCTGCCCCCCAACCAGCTCCTTTTGCTCTCTCCACCGAGAAATCACCACTCGCAAAAAGTCAGGCTCTGTCCTGTGAATCGCCACTCGCAAAAAGTCAAGATTCATCCTTCGACAAATCTCCACTTGCAAAAAGTCCATCGCCAGCTACCGAGGGTAAAACTCAAGCTAGTCCCAGATCAGTGACGACATTACAAGCTGTCAATGGTATTGGCAGGGAGAAGAAAGATAGCCCAGTTGCCATTGTGACGCCAACAACTCGTCATTCGCTGGAGGAGGAGCAGAGGAGAGCGGAGATGAAGGGGAGACAAGCACATAGTCTTGAAGAGAGGCTGTCATCTGTTGACCAGGTGGAAGCTAACAGGTATGATGACATGATGACTCAGGGGGAAGGGGGAGGGGGGGGGGAAGAGGACACTCATTACATGCATTGTCTCACACTCTCTCACCTCACCATAAATTTTACTATTTATTTCTAAATATTCTGTCAAACACCTTTTGAATCTAGGTATCATTTCATTGTTCAGAATTTATTTTTATTATTCCACAAGTGAAGAGATAACAATCAAATAGAGTGGTACGGCTACAGTTCATGAAGTAGGCATAGACAGAAAAAAAAATGGAAATCGTCCACATCGGGACTCGAACCTAGGGCCTGCCAAGGTGCCCATCACCTGCCCTCTGCCATGACTGAGAGCTTGACCACTGAGCCAAGACAGTATTACAAAGCTATTGCTTCGCTTTATACAACCCCTTTATTACTGATCAGTCTTTGGTTCTCAAAGTCATACTAAAACATTGTAATACTGAAGGACTCTCTAATAGGATGTTAGTTTTTTTATACTGTTCAGATCCATGGAAAACAGGTTTGTGCAGCCCCACTTGAAATATACAGGAAGCAGTTGCCAACAAGAATGATATTTGTTTCAACCTTTGCAAAAAACGAGAAATGAAATCTTTCACTGTCATGAAGTTGTCAATGGCTTGAGCAGGTCACACTTTATCATATGAATTTCACTTGTTTTGGAGAGCATTGTGTTCAATCATTTGTAAATTTCTCAATTAAGATAATGCTGCAATTAGTTAAAAAGTTGAAAAGCCTTGGGGTTCATAGTGCCATGTTGTTCTGCTTGAGTAGATTTGTGTTGTTGTTCCCTCCTGTAGCCTTGATGTGCTGCGACAGTCAGAACCCCTGGATATCACTGTCCCTGGAGGAGGAGAGATCGTGCCAATGGAAGGTGCTGCAGATTCCGCCTCCCGCAACAGCAAACCACCCGTCTCCATGTGGAACATAGGCTCAAGCCCTGCACGGGACGACTCACCCAGGTACCCCTGCCTGTCTTGTCTGTCTGTCCGTCATTCTGTCTGTCTGTCCATCTTTCTGCTCGTCTCTCTATCTTGACATCAAGATCTTGTTGTGTACTGAATAACTCACCCAGGTACCCCTGCCTGTCTTGTCTGTCTGTCTGTCTGTCTGTCTGTCCATCTGTCTGCTTGTCACTCTACCAGGACATCAGGCTCTTGTTGTGTACTGAATAACTCACCCAGGTACCCCTGCCTGCCTTGTCTGTCAGTCTGTCTGTCTTTCCATCTGTCTGCTTGTCTCTCTACCAGGACATCAGGCTCTTGTTGTGTACTGAGTAGCTCACCCAGGTACCCTTGCCTGCACTGTCTGTTTCTGCCTGTCTGTGTGTCTCTCTTCCTGGAAAACAGGCTCCAGTCATGTACTGGACAACTCACCCAGGTACCCCTGTCTATCCTGTCTCACTGTCTTGATGGCAGAGGAGATTGAAGGCATAACATTGCACTGGTCAAGGAATCCTTCCTCTCTGTATTTACTTATTTAATTTATTCCTTGTTGTTCTTTCCTCTTTTCTCTTTTCATTCTCCCTTTTTACATCTTTTTCTTCCCAGTTTTCTTTATTTATTTCTTTAAATTCTCACTGTATACAGGCAATAACAGCATATAGGATAAAAGCCTTTTTTTAAAAAAAAACAACTTCCAATTGAATTTTTGATTAGAAAATGTTTCCTGCAGTGTAACAATTCTGACAAATAATATACCCCTTTTCTCAACAAAGCTTTGTCAAGGTTTGTTATTGATTTCGGACGACATCCCATTCTGGTGTTGTTTTTATGTGTGTTTGCAGGAGTTCACCCCGAGCAGGTCGAAAGGGCAAAGGTCATCACACCCGTGTCAAGAGAGAGAGGGCACTGTCGCCGTCTGCTGTGGACTTCATGCCCTTGCAACGATGTCGGTCTTCCTCTGCCTCCCAGGTTTGTGTTTTGCAAGTTGCCTCCCTGTGTTACATTGAATCGTTCAGTGATCTCTTGAGTAAAAATGAAATTCAATATTAATGCTCTCTCCACTTTGTAGCTGGCATCTTGATTATTCCTGTTTTTCCCTTTGGGATCAAAAACAGAAATTTACTTGCTATTTCTTTCTTTCTTTCTTTCTTTCTTTCTTTCTTTCTTTCTTTCTTTCTTTCTTTCTTTCTTTCTTTCTTAATGCCTTTGGCACTTGTTTTGTCATTGATGGCCAAAATATTTCTCTTTTCTCTTGTCCATCTAGACCAGATGAAAATGGGAAAAATAGATTGTTTTTCTTTGCTTAAAGCTTGCTCATTTCCTCATACATTATTAGTTTTATCTGTCCATTTTTAACAAGAGATATCACAGAATCTCCTGTCATCTATAATCATCTGACCTTTAGTTAGAGAAATATTCCAGTGTCATTACATCATGTTTGTTGTAAAAAGAGATGCAAAAATTTTGATTTACCTACACCATCTCACAAATCTTAGTGAAATTCTTTGAACTGAAGTAAAATGTTTAAAAGTCATTGCCAGGTTAAATAAGAAATACCTCTTTCTTTTCTTTTTTTTTTACCAATTGACTTTATTCAAAGTATTATTTTTTTTCAAGTGGAAACCTTAACACAAGGCATGGGTTTGTCTTTTTCCTTAGATCTTGGAACGGCCTCCAGGGGTGATAGTAAAGGAGGCCTTGTCCCCTGCGGTGGCAGAGTGCCTGCGCACTGTGTTTTCTGCCTTCATGTGGCACGAGGGCATCGTGCATGACGCCATGGCCTGCGCGTCTTTCCTCAAGTTCCACCCGGACCTCACCAAGGAAATGTCCAAGTTTGTCAAGGTAACTTCTCACCCTGCTCTCCGGGTCCGACTGCCTACATCCCTCACGCCTCAGTTCCGGCCCTTTGCTTAGGGAGGGTGGATTTGGCACTTCCCTTGCTGTTGTTACTGGAGGGGGGGGGGGGGGGGGGGGGAACCCCCAACAAAAAAAAAAACCAAAAAAAAAAAAAAAA
>JBCIKM010532451.1:0-17017 GCA_039654465.1 Melibe viridis | reverse complement strand
AAAAGAGAAAAAGACCAACAGTTTTAGCCATCGGGAATCACCCCCCCCCCCCAAAAAAAAAAAAAAAAAAAAAAAGAGGGAGAGAGAGTGAATAAATATAAAAATACGGAACAACGGATATGACCACCAACTCACGTACAACCATGACGCAACCCCAACCGCGCACGAAAACAAAAACAAAACACGAATGAGAAGACAGCAGGTAACATGGTTCAACCCCCGCATTCAGCGCAAACGTAACAACCAACATAGGAAAGCAATTCTTCAACATACTGAAGTCATCATTCCCAGAGCAGCATAAACTACACAAATTATTGAACCGCAACACAGTCAAGCTCAGCTACAGCTGCATGCCCAACATCGAGAAAATAATCAAAGCACACAACAACAAAGACACTGGAAAGAAACACAAAGCCAAGCCAACACCCTTCATTGTGCAACTGCAGAAACAAAGATACATGCCCCCTCCAAGGACGATGCCTGACAAAAAATGTAGTGTACCAAGCAACAGTCACCAGACACGACAACAACAAACAAGAAACATACATCGGACTCACAGAAAACGCATTCAAAACCCAATACAACGAACACAGAAGCAACTTTAAGAACCCAAACAGACGCCACGCAACGACACTCAGCAGCCACATAATATGGGACCTACAGAACAAACAAATAAGACACACCACCACATGGAAGATCCTCTGCTCAGCACAGCCTTATTCCTCAATTACAAAGAAATGTGCTCTTTGTATTCAAGAGAAATATTTTATATCTCAGCACCCTCAACTTGCCACTTTAAACAAATGGGATGAGATATTTTCCACATGTAGACACAGACACAAATATCTCCTGCACAAGCAATAGCGAAGCCACACGCACTCACAGAGAATTCACAGCAGGCAGTCAATGAGGCCCACACCTCAAGTGCTGATAGCCTCGACCGCATCCTCTCAGTCAGTATTTAATACTCACACCTGAAGATTGGCATGAAGCCATGAAACAGATCTGTAGTGTAAAAATCCGAATGCACCTGTAAAAATCTCGTCTTAACTTTTCCTACTTGCGCTCCCCTACGGTCGAGCACTCTATATGTTTTTGTGACCAATTCCTTTCTTGGATTAAATATAAATATATCTATGTATCTTGCTGTATAACATCCAACACAGAACTTTTAGGAAGACGTCAGGTTGAAGATATGGAAGTACAGTAGAGCTCTCCTATAAATAAGAGCTTGTGGGAAAAGAGTTCTATGTTTGTATCATCAGTAGTTCTCATACTTTATATCAGTCGAGTTTATTATTAGTATCAATTCCAACAAGAGGTGCTTCAAAACTTGTTCTTTATAACCATCGCCATCAGTTCTTTACAAGACTTTGCTTAAAAGCATGTTTCACTGTACTTATGAAGATAAGGTAGAATGGAAGTGGCATCTGATCATATTCGCCAACAAGAATTGCAATGAGATTGAGAGAGGAAGGCGAAAAGAGGCATGGTGAAGAATAGTGGATGAAAATGAACAGAAAACAGTATAGGCACAGTGCCGAGGTGAGTCAAAGCAATAGAGAGAAAGTAGAAAAAAACAGGAATTAGTCGAAGGAGGGAATTGAACCCAGGGTGGCGGATGGCTCAGTTGGTAAGCCCGCTGTTCTGGCAGTGGCCAGGCAAATGAGTGCTGTGGCAGGTCCTGGGTTCGATTTCCTCCTCCGACGTCTTCCTGTTTTTTTCTCCTTTCTCTCTATGGCTTTGACTCACCTAGGCACTGTGCCTATACTGTTTTCTGTTCATTTTCAACTATTCCAGTACCAGCTCCTCTTTTCTTCCTTTGAAGAAGAATGGAGATGGGATTTCCTGGATGGTGAGGACTGTAAAGCAATGGACAGAAAAATGTGGAGATACTTATTGAATATCAGCAGAAAACATATATATAATATCATCAAGAATTTTTTAAATTGCACTTTCCATATTGAAAACATCAATGTGAACAAAATTTAATCACATCAGAATTAGGAGTATTTACAATAATAAAACCCAAAACAACAACAAAAAAATCCCAAAACAATAAAGTATAGGTAAGTAAGTATTGGAAAACAATGTTGGTTTGTTTGAAACACAGGAGTAATGGCAGGGAGCAGAAACCTTGAATAAAAGATTGTGAAAATAGTTGTACGAGTGTTGTGTCGAAAGGAGGACAAGGTGAAGCCTCCCAGCCATGGATGTCGATTTTTTCAGACATTTTATTTTCGTTATTTATTTGCCTTTTTCTAAGACTTCATCTTGTCATACTCTCAACACGGTACTCATACAACTTCTATTTTCACAATCACTGGTTTGTTGGTGGTTTTAGGGCCCCACGACACACAAGGGTCAGAGAGGAGCCCAGGAGAAAGTAGGATGATAGAATTACAGTACTCACGGGATATAAACACTGTCTAGGGAGAAGGCTAAAACCGTGCTTAAATAAGGAGAGACCTCATAAACACTCAATGTGTGTTACTTCCCTTAGAACAATAGACCACTCACACACGCGCACACAAACTATGTACTGTGTAACCATTTTTGTTGTTTTATTATATTTTGTTATGTTTCTTTTTTATACGTTTTTAATTTTATTTTATCAACATTATTTCATTCTAAAAAAATCGGTAATGGATGATTGGGTCTTTGTAGACATGATGTGACGTTGTACTTCAGTCATGACCGTGCCAAACGATGTCTGAGATGTTAGGTCATTGGGACAAGAGCGTATAGACAGCTATAATTATCAAATTTAGATGCTCTGTTTGTTTTTTTTATTCACATAATTTTTTAACGCTTCGCTTTATCATGCTAGTACTTATACAGTAAAAATTCGGTAACTGGCCTTAGCCGTGCTTGATTGCGTACCATGCTTAAATTCAGCGTGCTTATATCCCGGGAGTACTGTAGGTTAAAGAGGGAACAGATCAGACAACAAACAGCAGAGAGATAATTTACACTAAAAAAGTAAATATTATCTCTCAAAACACATAATCACACCAGAGACAGATGATTTACATTTACAATGACAAAAAATACCATCTCTCTTTATAAAAATAAGCAATGGCCATCACTCATAACAGCATTATGATCCAGGAAGACTCAGGATCTTTACTTTATACCCCCTTATTATACTCAGTACTCAGTATGTTTAACTTGTGACCCTGCCGTTGTATACCAAAAGGCATGAAATAAGGGATGACCACTGAGTCTTAAACTTAAACAAAACAACAAAAACAGGACATCACAGAAAAGGGGGAAAAGTAAGATTACAGCTTCAGTAAAAGGTAAGAAACAGAAGTATGAGGGACACCAGCCAACCGCCTGCATGTTGGTTTGTCAGCTCAACAGTGAAATAAAGGCACTGATGTGAACACTGCTATGTTGAAGAGTGCGGGTTTGATTCAGGTTAATACATCAAACAGATTTGAGAAATAAGGGGAAAAAAATGATCATCGGTATTCAAGGAAGTCCAAAATGACAAAATAGACAATTGACATTAATAAAACATTCTAAGGTATGAATATGACAAATAAAAAAAATAAATAAATAAATGAAAGCACCTGATGTTTTTATAGCTTTTTTTGAGATTTATGCCTCTTAAAAAAGTAATATTAATGAAAATGTTTGCATCTAGACAGCTTAAAATATTAAGTTGAAAAATCTTGATAAACAAAAATGAAAAAAATGGTTGTATGGAACTTGATAAAAATCTAAATCAAATAATAGTAATAATCAAACACAAATTTATAGAGGGCCAAAATTGACAGGTGCTCAATGACACTGCACACCAACACAAACACACAAACAAACACTCTCATGCACACACACACTCATACACACAGAAACCCATTCACTCACTCACAAAAAACATATTGCATAACTTGTTATCCACAATGGATGAGAATTTGTTACATGGTATATTTGAGTTGTTCTTCAAGTTTTTTCAAAACAAAAGCTCCCAATCTATTGCCATGGCTGCCACACACCCCCGTGCAGCTGGGGATTCCCCCTGGGGTCGCTGGGCTTGTTGCCAGGTGGGATCATGCCCGCCCGGTAAACATTCAGCCTCTTTTCCAGCTGGGCAACAACCTTTGGCAGGAACTTGGCAAGATTCTTGTACTCACAGGGGTCAGAGGTCAAATGAAAGAGACAGGGATGTTTCTTTGGTCGACAGTTGGTTGAAGCATTCAAAGGTTTCGGTCCGCACTGAATAATGACTTTCCTTTCTTCCCCAGATCCCATTGGTCGAGATGCAGGTTTAGATTTAGAATCCATTTCATGCCTGTAAATATTACTCCCTTTAAATGGCATCTTTATAGATTTTTTCCAATTATTTTCAAATTTAAACCCAATATTTGTTAAATCAGATCTTTTAGAGGGCAGTTTTTGAAGATATCTTTCATATTTTCCATCCATCCATGAAATTATTTTTCCCAATTCATCTTTACCCACATAACTCAAGCTACTTGACTTGTACTCATACATCTTTCCAACAGGACTTTGACGGGTAAGAAGTTGGGAAACTGCATCCGCTTCATTATTAACGCTTTTCTTTATTTGAAAGACATCATTCATACTGGACGGAGGAGGAGGATACCAACCATCGTACCGACCACCAGAAATTCTTCCTTTGACCAACTTAAAATCTCCCACAATGATGCCTTCTGTGTTAGACACAGGATCAATATTGAGCAACGCCTCCTTCCTACCAGTGCCAGCTTGGTGTGAGATTGACTCCCACTGGTCGATCCCATCCAGCCGCTGATCACGCTGGGAGAATGTGTCCTTCTCTGCGCCGGCGGCTGACAGTAGTGTTGGAAGCCAGTCCACCGCATGCATCAGCTGACGGTTTATGTAGCTGCTGTGATTGAGCAGAGGACTGTGGACAAATCCCACAGCCCGCACACCTCCCTGCCACAGGGTTTTCTTGGAGCCTCTGTGGATTTGGAGAGTTTGTCATAGATAACCATCATCACGAACACCCTCATCATTATCATCATCATCATCATCATCATAATTATCCTCATCAACATCATCACAATTATCATCACCATCATCATCATCATTGTCATCACCATCATCATCATCATAATTGTCATCACAACCACCACCACCATCATCATCATCGTCAACACCATCTTCAACATCATTATATTCACCATCATCATAATCATCATCATCATCATCATCATCAGCAGCAGCATTATTACCATCATTACTTTCACCATCACTACTATTGTAAAACGCCATCTTTACAATCACTATCATAATCCTTAATAATAAAGGCATCAACACCATCATCATCATTATAATTATAACCACCATGACTCTCATCATCATCATTCTCATCATGATGATCATCATCATTATAACATCATCATCGTCATCTTAATCATTATTGGGCTTCATCCTTCTCCTCCTCCTCCTCATCATCATCAAAGAGAACTAGTACAGTGGAACCTCAGTATAACAGTGATGGTGGGACCAGCCTAAAATGCCTGTTATAACCGAGTCCTGTCATAGCCGAATTACAGGGAAATAACCAAAATGGAAATTCGGAACGCACTGATTGGTTGTCATGTAGGCCTATGTGTGTGTGTGTGTAGTGCAGACAGACCCATGTTATGCAAATAGGGCCACTTTTTCAATAATAGCCCTTGTTCTTTTCGTTCGTTTGAGTGTGTGTGTTTGAGTGTGTGCGCATACCTGTGAAAGCAGAGAGCTCAGCATGCAATGAATGGACTTCGCCGATACGTACAGTGCAGCAGTCATAGGGTGGGTTGCGGTGTGTGAAATTGGTTTGCAAAAAGTCTCTCTCTCTCTTTCATGTTGACCTTTGTGTGTGTGTGTGTTTTGTGTTAACAGTATGCGCTATCCGCTTGCAGCAAGGCTCCTGACCGCTGTATTGTAGTGCAGGCCTAGTACTAACAGTAGGCTAGTAGTAGTAGTACATGGAGTAGAGAAGCAGCCCGTGAGTAGGTAGATTTACTCATCTATTCATGAACCAGCCTAGTTCTTCGTTGCCTTAAGCAGTAAGCTCACCGGAGTGTGATACATTTTACGTGTTATGTATTAGGTGATATTGGATGGGTTTCGGAACCCCTGTTATAACCCATTAGCCTCTACTGATCCCTGTAAAAGCCAGTGAATTTACTAAAGCCAAATCATCATTTTCAAAACCCCTGTTACAAACAAGTCCCTGTTATATCCGGACCTGTAATACTGAGGTTCCACTGTATTAGTAAAAAACTGAATTAGTAAAAGCAAAGCATCCTATCCGTGTATTGTAAATAATCCAAACAGGTTACATTTCAACTTGACTTTTGGCATTCCAAACAAATGTCCCTCTCTTCCTTCCAGTGCCAAATTTTCACCTACAGTTAAACTCTGACAGTAACCAGAATGGGGTATTTTCTTCAATTTTAGAAAATTACTTACAACCTCAAACCTTTTTACAAATCCAACTCACCTGAGAGGCCAATTGCAAGCTGAGTTACCATTCATACCATTGGTGGCTCCGCCGTTGTCAGTGCTAAAAATGAGTATTGTGTTGTTGGCCAGACCTGACTCCTGCAAGGCCTGGTAGATTTGGCCCACCGAGTCATCCAGGGCTGACACCATACCTGCTCAGGTGTACGTTATGATTATATTAATTAATAAAACCCCCATTATCATTATCAGTTCCATAATGAAATTCTTAAATTATTGGGTCTGCCTCTATAGACAAAACTCTTTCATGATGTAGGTATAGTTTTGCATGCAAGCAATATGCAATGCATTATAACCACCATCTGCAAACACACCGACCGACTAACAATCACATCAATGAAAAAAAAATGTTTTCAAACAATAAAAGTTATACTTATTAAAATTTACATCAATGATGAAAACCCATACTCATTTTGTTTTTTTAAGAAAAGGACCACATTTCACTGAGTAATGCTTTGATAAATTTAGAGAGGAAAAATTAATAAATAGATCATTAGTGTTTATTGGTGAGGTCAGTAAAAATAACAACCAAAATAAAGACAGTCTGTGATCTCCAAATTGCGAACAAAAGTGTCTGAATTTTCTGTTTGTTTATTGGAGTTTTTAGGGTCCCACAACGCACAAGGGTCAACATTGAGATCTGAAGTTTTTCTATATCTGACCAAAATTTGGTTGAAATTGGACAATATTTGTAGAAATGAGAGGCTCTTAAAAGGCTTCTCATTTATCTTGGTGAGTAAGTATGGTAATTAAAGATAAAAAAATATATAATATAACAGGGGGGATGAGGTTAAAATGTCCCCCAAAAGGTGTAAGATTATATTTGAAAAGCCCCTAATACAAACACAGGAATGAATCTGATTGTAGTGATTAAAAAGGAAAGTAAGCATCCTTGTTCGAAAACTTACATCATGTTAGATGTCTTTTAGAAATATTCCGGAATTCCTCATTATCAACGCTGTCAGCAAATTGGATGAATAGGGACTTCAAGAGTATATTTCATCATACAATAACACTTGAAATGAATTGTAGCTGTAGAGAATTTTTCACTGCTTCATCCAGGTTTAACTCTTTCAAAGTTAATGCTTTGAAAAATATTTCAAAGGCCATCTTAATTAAGTTGACTAGAGTCAAGAAGTAACTAAACGTGTCAGATAAAATAAATAAATTGTGACTGACCTGCAAACTTCCGTCTAGCCATGTTCTTGATGTTTGGGAAGCGATTAATGTACTTCTGTGGGGCTTCGATTGGTTCAGCCTGATTGCCAACATGGACGGCTTGGTGGGCCATGTAAAGGAACAGCGGCTGTGGATGAATTTGTCATTCCAGTATTAAACATCCTGGAATGGGACAGATCCGTTGATTTCAACATATTATGTAGGTTAATGAGGTCACTTTATTATTATTGTTATTATTATTATTATTATTATATTCTTTATTATTATTATTTTGTTATTATTATTACTTATATATTATTATTTACTAATATTATTTTTTTATTTTTATATTTTATTATCATTTGTGAAGTTATTCCTTTCTTAATTAATATGCAATTTCCCAAAGACATTCCTCGGAGTGAGAGCTTTGATTCGACATCTTATTTGTCAAAATCAGTTGTCTCTGGGCAGAGGAGTTTGGTAACACACAGACAGACAGAGACGGACAATCGGAAAATTTATAATAGATTATTATTATAATTATTATTATTATTATCATTATTATGTTTATTATTATTATTATTATTATTATTCACATATTATGATTTTATTAATATTTAATTATTATTATTAAGTAATATAATTTTACTATTACTATTTAATATCATTATCTATTATTATTTCTTTATTAATATTTATTATTATTATTATCTATTATTATTATTATTATTATTATTATTATTATTATTTTTTCCCCCCATTCATTTCTGTCCTGAGTCCAGTTTTTGTTTACAGTGGTCATCCCTTATTTCATGTATTTTGGTACACGACTGCAGGGTCACAAGTTAAACGTACTGAGTACTTTTGTACACAAAGGGGGTCTAAAGACTCTGGGTCTTCCTGGACCAAAATACTGTTATTTGTGATGGCCAATGCTTAATTTTTTTATGAGATCAACTCTCTGTGGTGTCGATATGTGTTTTGAGAGATGATAATTATATTTTAATGCTAATCATCTCTCTGTTGTTTGTGGTTTGATTCGTTCCCTCTTTTAACTACTTCTATCATCTTATTTTCCTCTGGGCTACTTGATGACCCTTGTGTTTGTGGGGCCCTAAAACCTCCAATAAACAAACAAACAAACAAACATATTATTATTCTTATTACTTTTATTATCATCATATATTATTAACCTTATTGTTATTGTTATTATTATTATGTTATTGTTATTAGTCTATTATTATTATTTTAATATTATTTTTAAAAAAATTTTTTTTTTATTATTATTTCATTGTTATTACTATTCTTATTATTTTATTATTATTTATTATTATTATCATTAGTTTATTATTATTATTATTATTTTATTATTATTATTATTATTATTATTATTATTTTATTATTATTATTATTATTATTATTATTATTATTAATATTCTTATTATTTTATTTTATTTTCATTTTTATTATTATCTTTCAAGATTATTATTTTATTTTAATTATTTTACTATTATTATTATTTGTAAATTCTTATTTTATTTTTTTTCAAAGAGATCCTTTAACAAAGAACAAAATAATGAGTAGATTTCTATAGCGCTTGATGATATACATGATATATAGAACTTATCTCCGAGTTTTTTTTTTAAACAGACAAGGCTATCGTAGTGAAGGCAAAATTTACCTGTGATTTATTGTGCGAGCGAATGATGGATGCCGCGTGGTTGCTGAACAGTTCAGTGGAATAGGTGCCCGTCTGATTCCACAACACTTTGCCGTTGTGATGGAAGTCGTAGCCATAGAAACCCTAGTTGATGCAAATAGCAATTACACAGGGAAAATCTAACCTAGAAAAAGTGCTAAGTTTTGATCGATGCTACACTGTAC
This sequence comes from Melibe viridis, assembly GCA_039654465.1. Classification (NCBI taxonomy): domain Eukaryota; kingdom Metazoa; phylum Mollusca; class Gastropoda; order Nudibranchia; family Dendronotidae; genus Melibe; species Melibe viridis. The sequence goes on along the minus strand of JBCIKM010532451.1, from coordinate 7,468 downwards.
CTTCAGCTGTGTAAAATGCTAGAATTTTGCTTCGAAAATTGGAAACGATTAAGAATAAGGTATGCAATCCATTGAAAATAAAATGTCCATTTGAAATAAAAAAGTGTTCATAAAAAATCTGTGTGAGCCAAAAATACTTCATCAGACAAATGATCACATTGTAAAGAAATGGTTTATAAAATTTACTGGATCTCTTGTCAACAAAAACTTGAATAACTTTCTGACACTTTGAAAAAAATAGAAGTTTTTATGATGATTAGTTTAAGTGCTATTCAATGGTCATCCATAGATGATTCCTATCTACAGTATTTTTTTTCTCATTGTCACTCCAGCATTTATCTCTTCAAGTATGATCACAGCAGCAAAAAAAGGAATATAATATTATTAAAAACAAAATCATAACCTTTAATTACAAATGAAACAAGTGATTTCTTTTTAAACAATGAGACATAAAAACTTGATCTCCAGATGAAGAACCTACATCATCATTGCTGAAATGGTCAAAGTAATCCTCCTTCCCTAGGTAGTAGCCTAGGTGGGAATCGAAGCCTCGTTGGGTGGGTAGATAGTCCTTCTTGAAGAATCCAAGATGCCACTGGATGTTAAAATGTGCCACAGGAAATTACATAACAAAGTCAGTCACAAGTATACATACAGGATGATTTTCTTTCCTTTTCTTAAATTCACTTACAAGATTGTTTATAGCAGGTTTTTAACAAACCCAAATATTGTGAATAAACGGACAGGTTTTTAAGTATTCAGAGTAAATGGGATAAATTTTCTTCTCTTTAAAAAAAAATTTGAAAAAAATGATCGGAAATGTTCAGCACCTTCTCCATTACAAGATCATTCTATGAAATATAATCAAACACATAAAAGGACCTCCATACCTTTCCCACAGCATGGCTCTGATAGCCCAGGGATTTCAGATATTGAGGCAACGTGTGTTCCTTTAAGGGAAGACCATATGGCTGACTGCCTAGGATAACGTTATGCTGCAATCCTAAAAACAAAGCAAAAAGCAAAAGGTATTTTGTGTTTTTCTTTTAATGTAGAAAATGGATAATATAAGCAACTGTTGTAATCAATTTTACTTACAGCTGCACATTGTTCTCAGAAAGATAACATAATAAAAAAGCCAATGATAATTTGATCTTCCATGCCTTAAAGGTTGACATTCAGATGAAAAGATTTATTGCTCAACATAAGATACAGAAAAACATCAATTTTTTAAAAATCTGCCATAACAAAACAATATGAGTATTTCAGGTGAATAGTTGCCTTCAAATCAGGTTAAGCTTTGGTTAAGCGATGGTTTTAGAGACGGTAACTCCAATCTAAATTTAGCTTTTCAGTACATAATTATGTTGCTTTTGAAAAAAAAAAATGAATACACTTTAAATTTCAACTGAAACAGACCTAAATGGATGGGGTATTTGCCAGTCAGGATAGCTGCTCTAGTTGGGGTGCACAAAGGTTGAACATAGTAATTGTTCAGTATGACCCCCTCTCCAGCAAGTTGGTCGATGTTTGGAGTTGCAATCTCAGACCCGTGAAAACCTACGTCATCCCAGCCCTGAAATTAAATTTTTAGAATTGAACAATCCATGTAATTTTGTACTCTTTCTGAAAATCCTTTTACAAAAAGTGGCAAAGCTTCAGTTTTACTTTTTGTTTCCTCCAAAAAAACTTTTGCTTTATTTCATTTACAAATAATGCTTTTGAACAATTTTGAAAAATGAGATTTCAGGCTCATATAATGATGTCCATACGTCACAGTTGCAGACATAAGAGATAAGATAAGATAAGATAAGATAAGATGAATGTTTATTTGTCCAAACGTGGCACATTGTTTCGATGAACACAGCAAAATATAAAGTCATAAGTAATATTACCATACATTTTTCACTTCTTTTCCACTCCATGACCACACAGGCAATCACATGGGCAACACACTCATACACACCTATGCACACACGCCCCCACACACACACGCACATGCAACACCCGCATACACACACACACTCAAAGACATAAACGCACACACTCATATATACATAAAATATTTGAACATTAACATTCGTTGATCACATAAGTACGTACACAAATACAATTATCCTTCAAGCACACAAAGACACATATCCACACACCTTCTCTCATTCATGCATAACGTTTTAACAGATACTGTTTATCAATAATGAAGGGTTCTGGGAGGGATCGAATTATGGAATGGCATTTAACTCAGTCAAAAGCCTCACTGATGAGGGTAAAAAAGATTTTCTGTATCGTTCTTTCTTATATGCAAAATATAAAGGGCAGTTTGAACGTTCAGAGAACTTGATTTGTGGGGTAAGAGGGTGGAGGGCATCTGCATCTATAGAAACTATCTATTTATGACACAAGGCTGTTACAAGTTTATCAAAAGTAGTTAAATCATGCTTACACATTTCAGAGGCTTTCTTTCCAATCCTGTTTATTTTATCTTTGTCAAAAACCTCTCCATCCTATGATACAGAAAGTCATTACTGTCTCAATGGTGACCTTGTAAAACAATTTAATCAATGTGTTATCAATGTTAAAGGATTTAGTTTGGGAAGAAAAAATAACTTTGACTGGCTTTTTTGTACACAGCTGAAGCATGTAGTCTCCAATCGAGTTTATCATCGATGCTGACTCTGAGATATTTATAATGGGATACTAGTTCAACACTTTCCTTTTTGATGGTCAGTTTCTCTAAAGGTGTTTTATTACTACGGAAATCAATGATAAGTTCTTTTGTTTTCTTCACATTCAATAGTAGCTTATTATTGTCACATCAGTCTATAAACCAGTTCACTGCTTGTCTATAATGCCTTTCATCGTTATTATTTTCAATCACTCCAATGATATTAGAATCATCTGCAAATTTTATCAATTTAGTACAGTAGAATTCCTATAAACCGAAATTTTGGGGACCAACTAATTCATTTTGGTTTAAAGGCATTTTGGTTTAGAGCAAATTCACTGTTTTCAATGTTTTTCAAGGGCAGTAACTGTGTCAGGCAAGTGATACAAGGTGAATGGTGCACAGCGACTCAAAGACGGAGTGGAAATGAAACGGTGTGTGTTGTTAATAGTCAATGCTAATGCTAAAGTGTATAAAACAAAGAAAGCACACACTCTCTCTCTCTCTCTCACGTACCCCCTCCCAGCACATTTGTAGAAGTCTTAGATTAGGTAGGTATTCGAGCGAGAACATCTTGTGTGATTCTATACACACACACACACAACGCGTGTGCAGACCGCGCGAGCGAGAACATCTTGCTTGCGTGATTTTTCTACAACCACCAACTCCACGTCATTCCTTCCCTTTCGCCCCCCCACTGTTACGCATTGCCTTTTGTGTGATGTGCCCAGTTGGTCAAACCCAAGCGTTGCCAACCCAACCATGTTTGCTTACCACCCCTCTTCAAAAGTCATACCCTTGATCGAGTTGCATTTGCAAGCTCGGCGTTATGTAAGATTACTGGGAACGCTAGCCCCCCTTCCCGAATTATTGAAGATGGAACAAAAGAAAAAAGGAAAGATGCTTTCAAATTGTTTCGGTTTAAAGGCAGTCGCGCTTTGAAGCATTTCGGTTTATCATACAAAACGATACAAAGACAAAGAAGAAACTTGTAAAATTGGCCGATTTCTTTACGGTTCAAGAAAATTTTCGGTTTAAAGGAATTCCACTGTATATTCATCATTCAAACAACAGTCATTAGTATTAAAGTTAAAAAGAACTGAAGAAAGCAGTGCCTCCTGTATAAGTTGCAATGAGAGAGGACTTGGTATTATTAACTCTTACAAACTGTGTTCTGTTTTATAAGAAATCCCCAACCCAGGCTGTTATATAGCAATTAACTCCTATTTTTTTCCATTTTTTCTCACAATAATGATGGTTGGATTGTATTAAATGCAGAGGAGAAATCTACAAACAAAACCCTACAGTATGTTTAGCCTGTTAATGTTATCTAAAAAAACTAAAATGGCATCATCTGCACTTTTATTACATTGGAATGCAAATTGAAAAGGGTCTTGGAAAGAGTTTAAAAAAGATCGTAGCCTAGCAAGAATTAATTTTCCATACATTTCATTACTAAAAAAATAAATTGAAGTTGAAAAGACAGGTTTTAAATCATTCAGCTCCTCAACTTTATCTTTTTGTGACACAGGTATAATTTAAGATCTTTTCCACATTGATGGGGCTGTATGGGTTGAAAGAGACATATTGATAATTCTTGTAAATACATAACTATGTTGGTAGGAACACATGTTAATAATTATTCCTTTTATGCCATCCGGACCACATGACTTTCTTACTTTCACACTCCCAAATACTGTTTGGACTTCCTCTTCATCAATCACAACAAGTTCCTTATCTTCATTTGGCAAGGGAGGTAATGTGTTGCTCTCTGATTATTGTCAAAATGTGCATAAAATTGGTTTCGGTTGTTGGCATACCTTGTTTCATCAGGAATACAAACACTTTTTTGTTTTTCTTTACAACCCACTACTTTCTTTAGCCCCAACTATGCATCGCGAGTACTGTTTGAAGAAAACATAGTTTCAATTTTAGTCCTTAACTTGTCTTTTCAATTTGTTATTTCTGATTTTAATTGTTTGTTTAACATTTTTAAGTCATTGTTGTCCCCGGTTTTGAGTGCTCGTCTTTTTTGTTTCAGCAGGGTTTTTATTTCTGAGTTTATCCATGGTTTTGAGTTTGGAAAAATCTCATTGCTTTATGTCTTGTAACCAAATCGTGACAAAATTTGATGTATTGCAAAACAGTATCACATAAATCATCAACATCAGAGCATGAATTAATGAAAATATCCCAGTCTGTACATTCAAAACATCCTCTCAGTCTTTCTGTGTCCTTGTCGGCTCAAGTTATCATCTTCACTTCTGGTTTCAGTCCTACTATTTGCAAGAAATGCGACATGACCTCGATGAAGAAAGTAGAAAGGTAGGACTACACATGAACCTACTAAAAACTTAAACTAAACATGCGCGCTGACAGTAATACTTGTCATAGCCAAGTCAGTCAGTTAGTTCAATGGAAGAAGAAGAAGAAGGACTACACATGAACCTCAAAAAGACAAAAATCATGACCAAAATAAAAAAGGCAGTGGTAATTTGGAACACCCTTTTCCCTCTAAGGAAAGCCCTATTCACAAACAAAGAACACAAGAAGTGGTAGTGAAGAGAGAAAAATCCTCTATTGGAAAGGTTAATTCGGGTGCCCAAGTAACACTCAAATACAAAACAATTGTCCACCCAATATTGGAATACCAGTATGGGATACACACAAAAAAAAACCCAAAATACCTCATCAACCAAATTGAAATGACCCAGAGAAGAGTGGTAAGATGCATATTCTAAGATTTTTTGCCCTCTACAAGCCCCACGGGCTTATTGAATGCCGCCAGGCTGCAAAATCTGGTACCTAGACTAGAAGAAAATTCAATAAAATATTCTAAACAACAAATCATGTCTGGCAACAAGATTAAAAAAATCAACCAGGAATACAAGTGGGCATACCAACAAGATCATATAGTTCCTCACACTAGGATAGACACCTACAAACACATTTTGCCCTTCAGCCATCCGTAAATGGAATGATTTACCTTAGGAGACAGTCGAAACACCTTGCCCTGAAGGCCTCAAAAGGATTATTCTCATCTCGACTTTTTTTTTCTTCTGTCTTCTAAGAGTAGGATGTATTCATGATACGTTTGGTAACATAGTGATCCCCCCAGCAGACGAGGCTTTTGCACTCATACAAGAAGAAGAAGAAGAAGAAGAAGAAGAAGAAGAATTAGAAGAATAAGAAGAAGAAAAAGAAGAAGAAGAAACTAAGAGTGAAAGTCTGGCATGCTTAGCAGTTTGTTGGACATTTCGGCTTGAATACAAGAGTGTGAGACGTAAATAGGAGAATGAGGAGAGTGTGCCCTGGAGTGTTTGTGAGTGTGTGTAGAGGGGGAGGGGGATGAGGGGGAGACAGCTGGGGTAGGTAAAGACAAAGAGTAGTGATTGCATGAGCGCCCGAGGCCACTAGGGACAAAGATAAGGTCCTAAGTAGTTCTCCAGTCGGGGAACTGGACACCAACACACGAGGTAGGCCGGAGGACAAAAGGTTTTGATAGGGGCTGTAAGGAGTTGCCGTTTGAAAGCACTCAATTAGTGAATGAAAAGTATTGGTTCGGGTGTAAGAGATAAGATGTAGGGATGTGTGTGAAAGACGAGTGAGAGGGAGAGGGAAGGTGAGGAAATGGAGGGAGATGATGTGGAATTCCAAAGAGGGTGATGAAGAAGGTGGGGATGATGATGTTGGTGATGAAGAAAAAGCAGAAGAAGAAGAAGAAGAAGAAGAAGTAGAAGAAGAAGAAGAAGGAGGAGAAGAAGAAGAAGAAGAAGAAGAGAAGGAGGAGAAGAGGTCGAGAGGAGAAGATAAGGGTAGAGGTGCACAGAGAGAGAGAGAGAGATAGATGGATGGATAAAGAGAGAAGGAAGAGAGAGAGAGAGAGAGAGAGAGAGAGAGTACCCAAGCTGCAGAAAAGGAAAAGAATAGTGGAGCAGGTAGGTTGAAATGGAAAAGGTAGAAAAAAAAACATTGCTGTCAGCTTGGAAGGGATATTGGACCATCTCTAAGCGTCCGCGGGATCGCGATTCCTCCGTTGTCGAATGTAAACAAACAGGCGGTTTGCGTGCCATAGCCAGAGTGGGGAATCCCTCCCTAGTTACGGATCCGCCATTTCTTTAATCAATCTTCACCGAAGTGAGCGGAGTACTGAACACCTCGATCTTCACCAATACACTTTAGGTATAGAACAAACCAAAATTTGATTTGCTTACAAACCAATGTTTATTTTAGCATTTTTAAGCAAAATGTATCTGACCTACCAAGTCATCTGCCAGGATGAAAACAATGTTCGGTCGGTTGGCTCGACATTCACAAGGGCGTGAATACAAAAGCAACAATGAGTAAATACAGAACTTTAAATACGCCCTTGGAGTTCCCATACTTAATCAAAGATCATGTTTTAATTGAAACATAGATATAAAGGAGACTTTGTCTTTTGTTTCCACAATACTCTGGGCTGCCTTTAGTTGAAGGCTCCACCCACACGCCAAATAGGAAAACAGGAAATGAAAGGTTTGACAGTGGATCCGCGCTGAGTGCGGCGAACAAAACAGTGGCAGAAACTACAGGCGAGTAAGAGTAAGAGGCAGAATGTTCCCCCAGTTCAATGTTTTTATATGCATTCTCTGTAGACTTCAAGTTACGATTAGGCACAATAGGGTGTTGCGCCGTACAGTAGTAGCAGCAGCAGCAGCAGCAACAGTAGTAGTAGTAGTAGTAGTAGTAGTAGAAGCAGCAGCAGCAGCAGCAGCAGCAGTAGTAGTAGTAGTAGTAGTAGTAGTAGTAGTAGTAGTAGTAGTA
>JBCIKM010532340.1:0-18292 GCA_039654465.1 Melibe viridis | reverse complement strand
ACACACGGAATAAAAGAAGCAGCCGAGGCGTCCCAGTCCGTTGATTAGGAAGCGAACGGCCTTAAGTCAAGTCAAGTATCCTTAAGTAGCATTCAAACAAAAGCTAGAAAGGAAGAATGGAATACATTATGAGCCTATCACTTCTAAAGGGATTTTTTTATAGGTAAAGTTTTAAAAGAGGAAGGAGGCGGTGGGGGTAAAAGAAAGAAAGAAAGAAAGAATTTTAATTCGTAGTAGGTCTTGTATATAAATGCAATAGGTCATGTTATGATGGCCTGTTCTTCTCTTCCTTTTGTCTTCTTCATCTTGAGGCAGTTTCTTTTGCCAAATTTAATCTGGCAGGCAGTGGATTGTAAAAGTACCTGTGGGAAGTAAAGTGGTGGACCAAAGATATATATCTCTATAATTTTATTGGGTTTTTTTAACAATGATGTTTGACAAATTGATTCCAAATATTGTCTTTTAGGAGTATATGTTAAAAATTAATTTGAATCATTATTTAAGATGACAGCTGTCATTGGTGAACAAGTATGATTTCCTGGATTATTTCCCCTCTAGAAATCATTGACATGGCTTCCATGGTGTGCATACTATATGACCTCAGCTGCAAAGATGTCTTTATCAGGTCAGTGCTCTATTTTATGTAGGATTTTAAAGGAGACTTCATATGTGTTAATCCTCATTGGGATCAGCACATTGCCAGCATTAAACAACATTAATTAGCTAAAAAAAACATAATCATCCCTTTATTTTTAAGTGGGATTTGAAATATTACATCATGTGGCTCATAAGGAAACAATAAACCATTATCAATCATCTTCCATTATCATAATTTGAGAGAATGATGATTGTTGGACTCAGTAATCATCATTTTTACCAGTTACTACAAGTTGGACTCAAGAAATACAATGAAAGTTTGATTTATTTATTTGAAATTTAAAAGATTTACTTTATTCCCTCTATCGTTTTATAAAAGATCAAACATGACGCATTTGACAAGGGGAATCCTTTTTTTGTTTTTGTTTTTTGGGGGGTTTTTTTGTCCCTGATACAAATTTTGGGGGGTCAAGTGTTTTAGGGGGCTCACTCGCTCAATGGGTGAGGTGTCACTCTTTAAGCTGTTAGGCATTGGTTCAGTTCTGCCAGCATCATTGTATCGACCACATTACACGGGTGCACTGAGGCTGATGCCTGGGTTGTCCCAGTCTTCCCTTTGGACAGACTTTAAAGACAGATTCCCTTGTAGGATTAATGAAAGGAATTATATTTATTTATTTGATTTTTATTTTATGTATTACCAGATACAAATGTAAGACTTGTTAAAATTACTTAGAGCTAGTGTGGGACCTGTGTTTTGTTTCAAATGCAGATTCTTTGTTAACTAGCCATGCAACTAGCTCCAGATCTTTGCATTCAGTTAAGCAAAATTCCCCTTTTCACAGCGGCGGAGCTCTGTGGGGAGAAGCTGGCATGGCTGTTTGGAATCACGTCACCAAAATACGGATATGCAATTGAAGAATACAAGAGAGTTCAAAGGGAGGTCAGTAACCTTTCCTTATTGGTAAACATCATAGTAAACAAGGAATGTGTTGTTTGTTTGATTGTTTATTGATGGTTTTAGGGCTTCACAACACCGCAGGGTCATAGAGGGGTGCAAGAGGGAAAGTTGATAGATTTAGAGATTAGAGTAAACAGGTTCAAACCGTAAATGGCTGACAGATGATTTACACTGAAAAATAAATATCATCTCTCAAAGCACAAACCCTCACCACAAAGATATGATTTGCAGTGACAAAAATATCCTCGCTCAAATAATAAAACAGCAAAAATGACAACAAATTAAAAACAAAAGCAAATCCAGAGACCACCAAATGTCACCAGCATAATGGTCCAGGAAGACACAGGATCCTTAAACTATTTTGTGTGCAGACCCAGTAGTTTTGAACCAAAAGGCATTAAAATGTTGAATGCCTACTGAAATGCTAACGCACAACACAACAAAGACAGGAGAAAGAGGAGAAAGTAAGATGGTAGCTTCAGTGAAAAAGATAAAAGTCAGAAGTAAAGTGTCTGCCACAGATGAAATGTGTTAATTGAGAAGTTTAGCCCCAGTAATAATATTTGAAAACACTTTTGTTCTAAAAAAAGATCCTATTTAGTTTGAATGACAACGGTGACACTGAAATTTTGAAACATTATCACAGATGAACGTTTATTAGGTCCTGGCTTCATCATTTACAGGAAGCTGCTCCCGAAAGCAGCTCTTGATTTTGGCATCAGTTAAGTGAACAGAGAGATTTTGAAATGCCTTTCATCTTAGACCCTGGAAGGTCTCTGAAGTCTTTCATCATAATGAAATGCAAGTACTATGATAGTCAAGTAGCTAGCAGCAAGCTAGAGCAAAGTATGTGTTGGCACATGTGCTAAGGTGAGTTGATGACTCCAAAGGCAGACCGCATACCTGTGTTCAGTTACGTCGGGCTGCCTTTAGAAATTCAGATGCGTAGGCCTTCTATCCTGGTTGGAGACCCGAGTGTCACCACATCATTCTGTTAAGTAGAGAAATAGCATTTCTGAATAGATATGTTGTCCTGTCTTTTACACCAAAGGGTTTTTACAAATACGTTGCCTTTGAGGGGCAGAATATGCTCAGGGCAAAATTATTGGTAGATATTTTCTCATCATTCAAAATGATTTCTTTAGACAGTTCCTTGACACTGAGAAACAAGGAAAGCTTATGGTGCTATTCGACTGGTTTTCTTAAGTTATTCTTCCTCAGTTATATCTACGGGTTATTAATGTAAATTTGTGTGTAAGACTTATTAGGAATAAATTAAGGCACATGATTATTTCATTTGAGTCAGAAAATATCTGATTAATTTTTTCCAAAGTTGATTTTCAACAAAATCAGTCTTGTCAATCTTTAAAATATATCATTATTTCCCCAGTGTGTTACATGTAATTATGCAAGTGTGAGTATGTTGTGTGTAGGTATGTTTAGAGTGCAATTGAATATAATAATGATTGTGGGAATACAGTATGCATGAGTACAGATGTGTTTGTGTGTACTCTGACCTTATTTACAGCACTTTGAAGCATCTGAAATAGGTTTTAGTACTTTAGAAATAAAGTAAATTAATTATTATTTTATCATTGCCATTAGCATCATCATTACCCGATGTACTGGGAAAGGCATGAGCTAAAAACTGATGCGCCAAATTTTTGTGAGACATCACTGATATGAAAATCCCTGTAGTATTTTTTCTTTTTTTTATACTCGTGTCATCTTGTTGTAATTTCTTTGGCTGAATCGAGTCCTGTTCTTCTGTATACTTGCTCTGTCTTTCACCTTTTTTTCTTTATTTTCCATCCCTGTTTTTGTTTTTTATTTTAAGAAAACAGATATTCTTTTTCTTGTTGTTTGAATTCATCTTACTTTTGTACTTTACTTATACCAGGTTGAAGAGGACAAAGTGAAGGAGACCAAACTCCAAGCACAGGCTCATGACAATTCTGTCTTTGGTGTGCAAGTTGTGGAGGATAACAAGAGCACCCCAAGCACAGGCCCATCACTGGCTCCCAAAGAAGAATTGGCTGGGAAATTCTAGGAACTGAGATATGTTTTTAGTAATATTTTCTTGCTTTCAGTCTGTAATCTTACCCAAGCCTTAAAATTTGCATTTGAACCAAATTTTGTATTTCAGATTTGGTTTCTAGTTATATTCTGTTTGTCACTTGAAAATGACCTTCACCCTTCGTAACTGATCAAAAAGTAAACTCAACATAGACTGATCTTTCATTCAACGAATGCACCATCCTTTGCCTTTTATTATGAAATTAGAGATTCGTATTTTTCACAAGAATTTTCACATTTGTAAGGGAAATACAGATGGATAAAAATTTCCATGATATTTTGTCCACTTGGATTTTGTTAAAAAGCTTCAATTACTCATGTAATTATCATGATTCTCATTCATCTGAGAAATCTCATTGGCAAGCATACATACGGACACCCCTATTCATCAAATCTGCATACACGTTCACATGCAAGTTCAACAAAAATGTTTTTAAACTGTCATGTCACTTTTTCATTCAGTGATGGATAATACTGTCAACGAAGAACATTCCAGTCAACTCATTTTTACATTTTGTATTGTTTGTGTTTGAATTATTTTACTCTCAACAAACCTTTTGTTTCATGTTATTGAATTTAATTGGTTCCTGATTAGGTTAATTGTGTTGAAGTTATGGCAAGCTGCCTTTAGAGCTGATTATCTTCTCTTACTATTTCACTGCTGTCATGATGGAATGTTGTCTCAAAGACTTTCTTATATTTTATGTCAATGTTACTGAGAAAAGGCCAAAATGGGAGAGGGGAATTGGATTTAGTGATTTATAACTTATCTCCTTAATGCGGTAATAAGTAAAAAAGCTGTTATTTATCAACCGATCAAAATTAACTTCCTTCACATTTGTATCAAATTTCACATTTGAAGACTTTTTAAAAAATAGGAAACAACTAGAAATTATTCTTCAGTAATTTGTGATCTTAAATTCAGACTTGCTACATCAGTGAGTGTCAATGTATAAAATCCGTCAGCAGTGGTGAAAAACAAATATGAATTTCTATAAAGTAATTATCACTATTTCAGTTCATAAAGTGTCTGAATTAAAGACCTTGTTTTCTTGTGAGATTCATTGGGATTGGGTTGTGGGTTTGTTTATTTTTTTCATTCATACACTTTGATGAAATACAAACCAATGGTGAATAGTCCTAACAGAAATGCATTTATATTTAACATATCTTGTTTAGACGTCAGTCAAGTTTCATCTTTGTCAAAACCATATCATTTTGAAATTGATGTCAGAAAATTATAATAAGAGGGTGAACCACTGTGTTTGAAAATCTGTGAAAGTGAAAGGAATTGGATCTTTAGTGTAATCATGATTCGCTTTCAAATTTAGTTCAGATAATGAGGTTCTTATTTCAAATGCCTGATAATTTCCAAAGTGCCTGTGCTGCTTTTTTTTTTCTTTGATATTATAAAGCACCAACTGTCAAGGCTTCAAACATATTCAATATTTTGAGTTCTGTAAAGATTTTGTTTTTTGCCTTTATCTAATCTTCTTGTTGAAATCCGGTGGGTTTGTTTGTAAGATTTTGTGCTGATAACATCAAATAAAGGCATACAAAATGTTTTAGATTTCAAGTTTTGCAAAGTTAGTTATTGTGGCTCATAGTCTTATCTCACAAATAATTCCACTTCCTTCAATGACATGAGCAGGAAAATTCATCAGTAATTATTGCTAAGATACTGTATGTTATTTAGAGTATACGTGTCTATATTGAACTAACCTTTTTAAAGCTTCTAATCACTACAAAAGACTCTGAACATGTAAAATATTTCCATTACTAGTACCTCCATCATAATTACGAGTTGTTTGCTCTGTGTTTCTCTCTCCAAGATTGCTTGTTGTGTGTAATATTACTAATATGTGTATATTGGTGTAATTTTCTTGCCTGTGAATAATATCTCTTCTTTTTAATTACCAATCTTGCTAAATTTGATATTTAGTTCACGTTTTTACCTTATTTTCTATACTGCTTGTGTAAAAAAAATTCTTTTACTGCAATTATGATATCTTGTAACCATTCCTGCTTTAATTTTCCATCATGGATCCTCAGATGTTTCCAATTGACTTGATGAAGTTGCTTTGCTAAAATATAAAACTTTCTTACCTGGATGACAATAGATATATGTTCCACATATGTTTACAAAGAGGTTTCCACTTTTTTTAACGGGTTTAATTTGAATATGCAGACTTTTTAGTACAATTCAGGGAAAACAAGAATGTAAAGTTTCTGAGTATCAAGGCAACAAACCAAATTTACAAAACCATATAATTTTGAGAAAACCAATTTCATATCCTGAGAGCACACTTCAAATTGATAGGAACTGATACAAAACTTTCCAAGATATACCCTGCACAGTTATCACTTTGATTTGGCATTTTGGCCCCTGGCCTTTTAAACCCAGTTGTCTAATAGCTTTGTTGTAAAATCAAAGGGGTGACATAAAATTTCATTGTCTCAGCAATGAATCAACCAATGCAGACATTTACGCCACCACTGTCCTTGGTGGGTCTACTTCTGTCTCTTGTCTTTTAGCTAGAGCTATCATCTGGCTTTTTTTAGCACTCTCTTGAGTGCTCTCTTTCACAAACACACATACACTGTATTTTGTGTTCTGTTAGATAGTCTTGGCTCTGCCTGTTGTGCCTTTGTGTGTGTGTGTGTGTGTGTGTCTGCTTTTGTTTGTGGGAGATGATTTTCATGTAAATCATCTCTGTCAGTTATCTGTGAGAGATTATTTTTTTTTCCTCCTTTAAATCGTATCTCTGTGAAAATGTTTGTGATCGGGTCAAGATTTATCTGCTCATTTAACTAATCTATCATCTTACTTTCCTCTTGGGCGCCTCTATGACCCTTGTGTGTCGTGGTGCCCTAAAACAATAAAAGATTAGACATTTCTAGCCTAACCCAAGAAGCAAATATTTTTAAATAAAAACGGGTTCTAAAAAATTATAGGACACGAAGACGACATGGTTCTAAGTTCAAGGTGGATGGCTCAGCTCTTCTCACAGCAAAGAAAACCCTTGTCTGGCTGTGCGAGAAGTTCTGATTATCATTCTATTTTATGTGTGGCAATCTGGACTTTCTTTACATTGGGCCTTTTAAGAGAAGATCTGTGTCTACCTTAAAGCCCCACAAACAATAGCTAGGATAACACTTGAAACTGTGCAAGATGACTCCACAGCTGTGCACTTGAATGATACAGAACTTATAGGACTTCTGAGAAATTGCCTCACTCTCAAGGGAAACATTGAACGCTTGATGATTATACTTGATATTATGAAAGTCTCTGTATTTCAATCAACTAGGTACACATCATCTGAGTATAGTAAGTATTAAAAAGGATTTCAGGTCATAAATGATAATTGCGTCATGCCTGTGTGGAATTGTGTTCAAAAATTCAAGTTTTGTTGTCTGACACTTTTCAGCTTTTTATATTTTACCAAAATTTAATTGAAATGGAATGAGAAAATGCTGGCATTTTTTCTTGTCATCTGTACTAGTTATTTCTGTATTTAAGTTCCTATGATTGATACTTATTAATGCATCAAGATTTCAATTTGATTTGAAAAAGAGGAATGAGATTTTAACTTATTTGAAACATTTGTGGAAATTTCCTTTGAAAAGGGATTTCCTTTTCATTTTCAGCTTGATGTTCCTTTTGGTTATGTTGTTCTTCCCTCATATTTTTTTCTTGATCATCAAAGTAATTGTTTATCTGTATACTATAATAAGTATCACTTTTTACTGTTTATGAATCTCTCACTTTAGAATCAAAAACTGCACTGGAAGCAAAATTTTATGCACTCTTCCACTTCTTCCCCATTCTTCTCCTTTTCTTCCTTCTCCTCCTTCATTACATATCCATCAGTCCAAAAGAATATATGGAGAAGGAAGCGTCATTTGAGGCCCAGTGCTATGTAGACAGTGTCTTTCTTTCCGCATTGCTGATCAATATTTGCATGTAAAGACTTGACTCACGTTTTGGATTTATGCCTCTTGGTTCCACTGGGAATACAGGGTCGCTACAAAACACTTCTCAAACACACATGAATCTGACAGATTGAGAAATCTTTTGATCTCCTTGACAACTTTCCCATTATCACTTTTAACTGCTTTCCTGTTCTATTCTAAAGGGTAATTCGGACAAAATATGTTCCTGATTGATCAATCTTTTTATCTGCCCGCATTATATTTCGGCATTCATCAACTTTGATTTCCCAAAGAGATAATAAACAAATTGAAAAGAAACGGAAAGATGCACAGGATAAGAATAAAGTTTTGGGTGATTCACCCCCCCCTTCAATATTTTGAGCATAACGGCCACAGCCACCAGTATTAGATATTTTTTTTAATCCCCCAAGTCGCCACTACCAATGAAATTTATGAAGTGTTTTATTTTATTTACACACGATCAATATTCGAACCCTGAATTTATCCCTGTTGGAAATCAGATTCTAACCAGTTATATCTGCAGCTTCCTTTCAAAAGCTATATCAATGCTACAGTTCTGCAAAAAAATATTTGCAATACTCTGCTTCCTTGATTAGAGTTGCCAAGGTTGATGCACTCACCCTTCCTTTTTTTTTTCTTTTTTTAAATTATTATTGGTATAGGTTTGTAATACCTTGTTTGAAGTACAATTTGGCAAGGTAATGGAAGTGCAATAAGCATTTGACTTTTATCATCTGTGTCTACTAATTTTGATATGTAATAGTTTCTCAGCTACTGAAAAACTGATGGCATGCGTTTGAGCATTTTCATGTGGGATATTCTTTTTCGTTTTTGAGAGTAAGAGGGAAATGGGGGGTCCCATTGTAAACCTGTGCTTTAATTTGCTTCACTGTGATCTCTTCTTAATTTTCTACAACTCATGGTTTGAAAAATAAAACGTCAATAAAACTGTTGCTCTTTTTGTTACATTTTTTTATTTACAAGAATATCCATTGGCAAGGGCCTTCGGTCCTTCAAAGATCTTGAGATTTTCAATGTTTGCCACCCTGCCCATCTCATCTATAATTCTTTTCATTTGATTCAGTCCAACAAAATGTGAATGTCGGATGGGAAGATGGCACTGTAAATTTTAAAAATAATGTGTTACCAGCAAAATTATCTCTAACTACAAGTCTATCTGCACCACAGAGAGGGTTTTTATTATAATTATATCAAATTTTCGGATTACACAAACAAAAAACATAGGTTTTACTGTATCTTTAATTTGCTAGCTCTCAGATTTTGTATGTGCTATCTGCTATCATCTGTTTGTGGTGGGAACCTGTTCTTTCGCATAATTTTCCCCTCCCTTGAGACTCTATGACTCTCGTGTGTTGTGGTGCCCTAAAAACACCAAAAATCAAACAGTCACTTTGTATATATTTATATATACAGCCATTTCCAAAAGTAAGATCAGGTTTGTTCTGCCCGTTTCAAAAGAAAAACATGAATACAACTAAATGCCAATTAGAAATTATCATAGTGAAAGCCTAGGAATTTTTCTTTCAATTGAGTATTGGTCTCTTAGTAAGGCCCCGATAGAATGGCAACAAAAAAGCACTTGAAAATTGTCTGATTGCAAATTGAATAACACAGAAATCTGACATTAAAGCACTTGCTCTTAGTTTTTATTCGTTACGCTTTATTGTTAGTACAGTCTTTTTTGCATCAATGATGTTAAATTAGATATAAAATCTACAAGAATCTCTTCTAAAATTTTTGTGAGGGGAAAGAATAAAGTGTCAGACCTGGAAACAAAGTCACATTCCTCCACCTGTTTCTTCAGACTCACAAATTCTCAGTCAGATTTAAGTCTGGTCTTGTTGCAAGCCGGTTGTGGGCAGCAATGTTATTTTCATCAATGAAGATTTTAGTAATGCCAAATTTGTGCAACGTGAACATTGACATGCACGAAATAATTGTTAAAACCCGCCTCACAATACTAAGTGATTGATTTTGCACGTTTTCCAGAGCTCGTTATTCGCAGGCCAAGTTCAAAAGGTTATATTTGCTGTATCAAGAGTCTTTGCTTGATTAAAAGGATATCATTCAAAAGAGAATTTCCAGCTGTTTCCATTGATAGGGGTTTTGTTTAAATATCTTCAAAATAAGGAGCTTGATTTGGGAAAGTTCAGCCTGCACTTACTTATTGAAAAGAGTATTGTGGTACCCAATTGATAGGACAATTTTCAAATGCTTTTTTGTTGTTTTGTAACGGCCACATTATAAGGGCCTTACTAACAAACCAAAACTCATTCAAAAGAATGAAAAGCTTTCAAATGATACATTGTTTGGCATTTAGTTGTAAATGAACCTGAATTGACTTTTCGAAATGACTGTATATTTCAGGCAGTTTTCAAAAACTCTATTTTTGAGAGAACTAGAGAGTGTTGGATAAGGAAATAGGATAGTTTTAGCTGAAAGACAAAAGATAAGAGTAAAGCCGACGAGGGATGCCCACTGTTACCTGCTTATGATTTTTATCAAATGAGAGGGATGAACATGTTACATTGTGTAGTCTGTTATATTTATTGAGTATGATCAATCTTTGATAAAAGAAATATGTAAAGCGCAAATTAAATTTGTTGAGCACATCAATAAACACAAAGGTCTCCAAGAGTTGAGATATGAGGTAACTAGAATGAGGGCATGACGGTGGCAGTTATGCAATGAACATACTTGGACAGTCTAGCATAAATGGCACATATATCATCTTTCAAAGGTTAGGAACAAAAATCTGAAAGATAGAAAATAGAAAAGATCAGAAGTTGTTGATTGTCAATGTCTTAGCTAGACCTGACACCTGAAGATAAAGAAGAGTTTAAAAAAAACGGCTACTCAACAAAGTTTAACACTTCAAGCAGTGCCTTGAATTCCTCTGATCAAGGAGATTAAATTACACTTCCTACAACTCATCAGAATTTGATGTTTTCCAAACCGGTCTTCTCACAAATCAACAGCTAACTGAGTCAATTCAAACTACTGAAGAAAAAGATATACACAAAATGAGTAAAGCAGCAACAACAAAAATCTTATCATACCAGTTGCAGGAATTTATGAAAGTTGGTATCAGAGAGAGAAATGTGTTGCAATGGAAATACATGTAATACTTTTTAAGCAAATAATCTTTTAGCGCCTTCCTTAAAAGTAATTGGAGATCAGGGACGGCAGTAAAGCAGAGAATAGTATAACAAGGTTTTACCGTGTCTTGGTCTTGTCTTCCACTTCCACAGCAAATATTTGATAAGTCTGTCTCTGTCACTCCCTCAGGCTAGGTTAGAGTGCTTGCCTTAAAACCTCAGAGTCAAACAATTCAGACCAAAAAAGGCAAAATAATTTCTGACTGCTTTTCTGGTTGGTAAAGTGGATTACACTGAGGACACAACATGATGGTGTGAGTAGGATTCAACCGATGCTCTTCAGCACAGAAGTCTAACACTTCACCAGTTGAGCCACTGTGCCTGTACAGGGATTAATTTGTCTGGACAGCCGCCTTTCGTTTAATCTTTTCTATCTCCAACTGCCAAGGGTTCTTGATTGTGTACAACATTCACACCTGACCTAGTTTATCATCCATCTCCAATAGTACTAGATCCTCGATCCCACCTACTACGGAGGACCAGGGAGTGGCTTCCAACCTTCCAACCAGAAAAGCAGTGAAAGATGTCTATACCTTTACGCCCAAAGGGAATGACAACTGACCTGAGACCATTCACTTGAGAAGAGAGCAGCATACTATACCACTCTGCCATGCTATGCACAATAACCAAGGTCAGTCAGTGAGTAAAGAACAGCGTCACTATCCAATATACAGGCTCATTATATGAACCTGGTGTAGCGACATCACCAAAAGGAATAGAGCCACACTGGCAAGATTAAACATGTAAGTTGGAAAAGTGAGAGAAGAGTAGAAGGTTTGATCACATTCACAAACCCCTTGCTGAGGTAAATGTATAACAATATTTTGCCAATGCAGTTATTTCGAGAAGAGAGGACAATTTAATTTGTAGCTTAAAATTATTTCAACAAACATACAAAATCCATTTATTTCCTTCATTTTGGTTGCAACTATGTACATTTTATTGACATCAATATGTTTGTAATGACTTTTAAAAAATCTAACATGGAGCACAGGTCGTAAGGGATTTCACTTTACAAGCAGTACAGTCCACCTTTAGGCACACCCCTGTGAAGCACGCTCTTATCAATTTTTTTTCTACACTGTGTAAATTAGACCCCCTTAATCATGCCTATGTATTAAGCACCCCCAAGCCTCCTCCCCTTGATCATGCTTGAAGGCAGCATGGACAGTATTTCAGAAGGCATGAGTTTGCATGTCTGGATGTGTTTGGTCTACACATGAAACTATGGACCATGTTCTGACAAAACATGCCCTCCCTTTAACTACACCAGGCTTTCCACTTCATCCCCTCCCCCCGCACCACATGCCCCCCCCCCCTCCCTCAATTCCTTAAAAAATCATCAAGGTAAAGAGATGAACAAACTCGAAAGTGTAAACAATGAACTTCTAACACATGCTTGCTCATCCTTGAGACAATTTTGATAGGTTTCAAGAAGGAGTATCATGATTAATTTCCTTTTACTTTCCTTCTGAGTGTTTGGAAAATAAAACTGGTTAAAACAACGATGCCTGTATGTATTTGTACCAGATGTCTGGCTAAACAGTGCATTTTGGTGCCTGCAAAAGGCTTGAAACAAACTCCAGACTGAACTGTTTGTGTGCATTTGATATGTACTTGGCAACATAAGAATGTTGCTGTCAAAATTAACTTTGGAACCCCATACACATACCCCCCCCCCCCTTCCTTAAAGTTTTCACACATATCAGTGGCACTTAAAGGTAAAACAGATTTTGTGTACAGGTGTGTATGTACCATGAGATTGCATGAACATGAATGTTTGTGGTATGTCATATTTCAGCTGAAACATCTTAAAGTGAAAGTCCACACATATAAAAAATCATAAGAAATTCTTACAACCAGGGGGGACCTCCATGCTTTACATCCATCTCTGATACGATGAGGTAAGTGTGGTAAGGTGCCTTACCCAAGGACACAGTGCCAATGGCCAGTGGCTGCACATTGATCTTATGCTTCCCCCTTCCAGATAATAGCCACACTAGTGATTGCTTGACTTTCCCACCTTAGCCAGTTGTGTTAGCCATGATTAGGTTATTCCAGTACATTCTTTTTGCCTCGTAAATATAAATAATTAACTCCAGCATATGTATAGAGTTATCCATCTTTCCTTTTTTACATAACATATAATATGTTCCTCACTCTGTCTCTCGTCCAATTTATTCAAATATAGTGGTGAAGACTTTTCACCAACACACACACCAGGCCACCAAATCAACATGTAAACCAGTATACATATCTTGCCGAATAATCACACTTCTTTCTTCACCTGACGTGTATTCATATTCCATTCAAAACACTTTCACAAAATATTCCACTCACTGTTAACACAAGTAACTTGAATACATTTAACAATCTCCAGGAAAAAAAAATTAGTCTTGGTGCAATAAAAAAAATTTCAAACAAGTATCTGTGCTATAAAGATTCGATGAAAGGTTTTCATAAGCACATTGTACAAAGCATCAAGTTACATGATGTTTATTATAAATCTTCAAAACTATATTGATCACTTTTTCAAAACTTTTGATTGAAATGTCTCTGTGCCTTTCTAGTTCTTAAAGAGAGGATTTAAAAAAAAAAATTGTATCCATTGTGTTGGAAAAATGTCTGCTAATTCCTCCCCCTCCACCTCCCCAACCACCACCTAAAAGATGATTTATCATAGAATAATCTTTCATGTACATAACACCATCTTATACTTTGCCCTACATTAGTGGTTGAAGAGGTTTTACTGCATTCTAAGCTCTCTGCCCTTTTCACAGAGTCTTGCCTCTACAAATACAATAGAAATCCTGAATTTTTTGTCAATGGGAATTATATAATAAATATTGAAAAGCACATTCCTCATCACATCACAGTTTGATTGAGAAAGAAGCTCCACAGGAACATCCCTGCTCTGCTTTGGGATTATCAATAACTCTGAAGGATGATCGAATCAGTTCTTGGAAGTAATCAACAGTTGATCCTTTCACAAGATCAAGAGAGTCTATGTCAATCACTAGTTTAGCACCCTCTCTTTCGAAAATTCTGTAAAACAATCAAATGAAAATTATGAAAATATTCTTTTGTTTCTACAACAGACAGAACATGTTTTTGTTTTATTATCCTTATCCCTTCATACCGCCTTAGCAGTGTAGGGACCCAGCTCCAAGGAGCAGGGAAAAACTCTTGATCACAAGACAGATGATCAGTCCACCGTGCAATCCAAAACAGATAAATTCAAATAAAATGGAAATGTTTTCACAACCACTCACTTGTCACATGGTGAAAATCAACACCTGTCACAAAGTGCCATCTATGACTTTATTTTTTTCCTTTTTTTTCCTTTCCAAACAACCAAAACAAAGTCAGGATACTTCAACACTTCTGTATAATTCCTAACTCCAGTAAGCTAACATGTAGACCTATACTATACCTTATTTTGTTTTGTTTTGTTATCTATCTCCCTTCATACCGCCTTAGCAGTATCGGCACCCAGCTTCAGGAAGCTGGGAAAAACTCTGGATCACAAGAAATGAGGACAGGCAGATGATCAGCCCACCGCGCCTCATCTTGTATGGCATAATGAGCAATGCATATGGGGTATTACTCAATCTTAAGCCAAACAATAGTTACTGTTGCCTCTTATGGTATCTGCTCATCGAGAAAGACAAATGAGCCAATTTACCTCAGGGTGTACTATACCTCATTGCAGTAGACAATTGCACTTCAGGAACTATCATAATATGCCAGACATGCTTTTAGTATAAATAACTGAGCTACGGGACCTGAACTTACAGCAAAGCCTCTTTAAACAAAATCTAAGACAAAAAATGAACTTCCATGTGCTGATAATATTTCTGCATAAACTGGCCCATTCTCTCTCCTTCAAACTTTCAGTCACAACAAGACCATCTTCATGATTCTTTGAGAGAGGAAAATATAAAATCAAACTTTCCTCTGATCACAACAATTTTTCTGGTAGCCATTGAAATAAAAACATAGCTTTGAAGAAAACACAGCACTTGATTTTATCATGAAGTTTTGACAGCAAAAGCAATTAAAACTATGTGTGGAAAACTATTTGAAAATACAGAGTTAAAAATAGATGAAATTGTCTGATCTTTGGTTGAAAAGAAACAAACAAAAAAAAATTACTGAATTCAAAGTTAGAAAATTATTTAAAAAATGGCTCCACAATCTTACTTCTGTATGAAATTTAGAACCAAATAAAAAATTCTGATAGAGGCATATACATTAATAGAGTAAAAACTGCCATCAATGTTAATGAGCTTCTATCTGTCATAAAAAAAAAGTTGATTTTTCTTTATTCACGAAAACATATTTTTGCCTCTGATTTCTCAGGAAACTGTCCATTTTAGCAGTAAACCACAAATCTCCGTTTTCATCATACAGGGAAGAGTATACATTAGCTTCATACAGAGAAATCCATTTATATTTTGTGTAAAACAAGTCAATTTTCCACTGCTCATTTATTCTTTCTTATTCACATTGATTTAGACCTTATATTAAAAAATGATTCGCCTCTCTTTCCTTATCTCACCACCTCTCTCATAGTCCTTTTCTCCATCAATTTTGTCATCTCATCATATCTTCGCTAGAAACATGCAGTCTGAGATTTGCTTTTAATTCAATCTATTATGATTTTAGCCAGATTGGGAGGGGCATTCTTTGCTTGTCCTTTCTTAATTCTCCTTCACCTTCTCCTCTCTTTATTTTCTTATCTTTCTCTCTATATCCCTTTCATCTTTTTTTCAGTCCATGCTCAGAGCATCAAGAAATCATAACATTCTCGGAAAATAGGAAAACAATGAAAGAGCCACTCATCAATGAATCTGAAATAAAAAATTCCTATAATTCTTACTTCTAGTTTTACTGTGAAAAGGTATTTTTTGTCTCAATAAAGTTTTCCCTTGTTTTCTCTTCATCATCCCTGAAAAATGAATAACTTAAGTGTACCCTGGAAAAATTCTAACTGCACATTTAAAAGGAAGACTTTGTCATTGTTCAAAGTTATGTAAGAGGAATAAGCCTTTATTGGTATACAATAGAAGGTACTGGAACACCACATACCTGTCATCTTCATTGACGTTAGAATCTATTTCAAACTTGTACTGAAAACCTGAGCAGCCTCCACCTTCAACCACAAGTCTCAGATAATTTCCCTCTTCCAAACCAATTTCTTTCAAACGCTGAGAAAAAATTTGTTTGATAAAATAAGAATTAAAACTTACTATTACATAAAATAATCATAAAAGACTTTCAATGCCTAAAACAGAAGAATTACAAGACTGACACTCAAAAACGGTGTAAGATATCTTTTGTTGTTAATTTTTTGTTTTGTTATCGATATCCCTTCATCCCACCTTACAAGCAGTGTCAGGACCCAACTCCAAGGAGCCGAGAAATAATCTGGATCACAAGAAATGAAGACAGGCAGAGGATCGATCCACCGTAACTAATCTTGCATGGTATAATGAGAACTACAAGGGGTATTACTCAATCTTAAGCCAAACAACAGTTGCTGTTGCCTTGGTGGGATCTGCTCATTGATAAAGACCAATGAGCCAATTTACCACAGGGTACAGTGTTAATAGTACCATTCAATTGTTTGGGTTTTCTTTAAATTTGAAAAATAAATCTAATAGCTTACTTGCATATAACGTCATACTCCAACACCTGAAAGCACTTCACAATACCATGAGGCAAGGTGGACTAAGCTATGGGACTTTTACTTACAGCAAAGCCTCTTTAAACAAAATCGTGATCCAGTATATGACAAATAGGATGAAGAGTGTCTTCCTGAAGAGTACAACGCCAACTTCTGTTGGGAGCAAGCTTATTTTCATCATTCACATCAATTTTATGTGATTTATTTCTTCTCACAATGTAACTTTTTGCGCTTTGAGATGTTTTCAACATGGAAAGCGAATAGCAAATGGTATAGACACAGTGCCAAGGTGAGTCAAAGCCATAGAGAGAAAGGTAAAAAAAACAGAAAGACGTCGGAGGAGGGAATCGAACCCAGGACCTGCCACAGCACCGATTCGCCTGGTTACTGCCAGAACAGCGGGCTTACCAACTAGGTGACGGATGGCTCACCTTGGCACTGAGTCTATACCATTTGCTATTCATTTTCATCTATTACCAGTGCCTGCTCCACTTTTCTTCAACATGGAAAGCGCAACTCAATAAATGCTTTATATTATTATTTTTATTATTATAATTTGTCAGCCATCAAAATTGTCTTCATAGCCAGCATTGCTTGATTAATGCACTATTATAGCCCAGCATTGCTTGATTAATGCACTTTTATAGACCATAAGTCAACATGGTGTTAAAACATGGTTATGGATATATGGAAAAAATGTGGTTAAGACTTTGAACAAGAGCTATATAAATGCTATTTTGATTTTGATTTAATTAATTTTATTTTAACATGATACTTACTTTCACACATGAATCACTTATTTTCAGGGCATCATTACTCTCATCTGTTGTAGATGACACATTTACGTTTGAAGCACTAGTACTGAAGTGACAACACACTCCCTTGATGATACCCACATCTTTCTGGGTTGAGGCCTGCCGACTGTACCTGCAAGGACAAGGAGAGAAGCAAACAAAACGTACTCATTTAACAGTCATTGTGTAGGTATACTTTTTTTTTTTTTTTTTTTATCAAGAACATCCCTCTCCTAGCTATCCTTTTTGAAAGAAAAAAAAAAAAACCTTAAAAATGACAAAGTGCTAGAGCATGAAATCGCAGATGATGTCACTTTTTCTTACAAAAAAAGGTGAAATTCTTTTCTTGGAGAATTGAAATAACGTAACATCAAGGGTCAGAGCAATAAATATGACCTCAAGTGTATGCTTTTATGTACTTTTGTATAGACAGTTGAGGCTTGAATCGACAGCATTATTAGGACATCGACAATAAGATGTGATCAAAGAGAATTTTGTCCCACTGAAATATCCGAAATTCTTCATCGATACTCCTACCTGCTAACAGACCGAATGACCTGTCTCAAATTACTAGCCATGCCCTCTTGTATCACCAGCAGTGTTTACAAAACATTGCAGAGTCACCTCAGAACAGCAATAGCATGACCTATTGCGACCTCTGAGTCTATTTTTTGAAGTGATTATATGCAAACTTTATGGGAGTGATTTATTTTCTTTAAAGGACCCCTCTGGAATCAAACAGATCAAATTCGTCAGAAATCAGATACATTGTCCAAATCAATTAAAATTCATCGTCCTGCTGTCACCTTCTTCGTTACTATAATTTTATTATTACTGTTATTATCACCACCGCAACCACCACCATCATCATCATGATTAGTACTTGGGTAGACTTGAAAGGCCCTGGTCTGCAAAGGGTCAGAAACGAACTCTTGCTACTGAGAGCTTTGATTTAACAGATTATCTTTAAACACACACACACACACACACACACACACACACACACACACACACACACACACACACACACACACACACACAC
>JBCIKM010532229.1:6159-18298 GCA_039654465.1 Melibe viridis | reverse complement strand
CCTGTTTTTTTCCTTTCTCTCTATGGCTTTGACTCACCTCGGCACTGTGTCTATACTATTTGCTATTCATTTTCATGTAATTTACAGAGAGTGATAGTCCCAAAGGATAAATGGGACAACCAAGCATGAGCTGTATTGTGGCTAGCATTGACAGTGGCGCCAACAACAGGGATCAAACACACACCCTTCGGTGCGTCGCCATTCAGCGCTGGTTAATATTAAACTACATGACAGTCAAGATTTGTACTTCATATTAATCTCATACTAAGAAGAGTATAATGTCAGACCTTTCAAATTGCAATCTTAAAAATAAGCCATTATTCTAAGTTATCCAGGAAAATTAGTAATCACTATAGCCTGCCAAAAACAACTTAAAATGATGTTTCACATTAAAACAAATATCCAGGCACAGAAGGGGCCAATCAGCAATCAACAAGCGAGCTTAGACATCTTGAAGGGTCATAGTTCAATAGAATCAGGAAACAGTTGTTATATTAAATGGCATTCCTGCAGCAACTTCCATTTAAAGAATATTTTTAAAGGCCCCTAAAAATATAATATCATAATTTTTCCTGCGAGGTTTTAGTCATGTAATCTGCTTCATTAATTCAAAGTAATTTATTTTTTAAAAATTTGTAATACAAAGGAGGGGTCTGTAATATGTATAGAAACACACCAAGCTTCCTACTAACCTTTCCTTTAACGCTCTGTATTGGGTCCACCACCACGGCCACGGCCCTCTCCGACAAGGCCTCGAAGCTCTGCTGCGTGTTGATGTCCACCCCAGACAGCCAGCAGCCAAACCCGGGATGAGAATGGTACCAGCCCACTACCATCTCTGGCCTAAACAAAGGGGCACAAATAGATCAATGATGAGAGAAATAATATATAAAAAAATGACAATTACCTTTATTCATCCCACACACAGACAACATCTAGAAGAGGACAAAGCAGACATTGACATCATGGGAGAGCAACCAGAGTTTTAAGAAGCAGCAACCTATCATCACATCTTGGCGTTTTGAAATTCGGTGTAAAAAATTATATCATTTTGAAATGCAAAACGGGAAGGTCCTTACAAAATAGGAATGGTTGGCAAAGGTATTAGCATGTTACTGTTACGTCATATTGTCTTGTTTCTTCTTCTTCTACCAAGTTTTGAGTCCACAAAATGAAGGACTTGTTTCATCACAGAGGGAATTTCTCTATTATAATTATTATTATTATTATTATCATTAATATTATGTTAGGTGATGAGGTTCAGTTCAGTTCACAGCAAACTTCGTTCTAAACAGAGGTACTTTTATCATAATTATCCTTTCGGTACTGTTTCCGAACAAAATTGTAAGTTCCTAATTTGGATTAGGACCTTAAAAAGTGATGTGGAAAATTCAGTTACATGACCTGCCATTACGTTATTTTATCTAATAATGGACATAATATAGTTTGATTTAAGAAACAGTTACATATATGCAAAAGATATTTATTTCGATGTCAAAGGTCATACCTCCCAGTTTGTCTGAGCATGTCCAACATCTTAGCCTGGAACACTGGGTCCACTGCCTCAACACTCACACCCTACATGGGGAAAAAGCAAAACAAAATTAACAAAAAAAAAACCTCTATAAAATATGCATGTATATCTTTTATGACCACGAAATCAAACCTTCTTTTTCAATTTTTGTAACTGTTACAGTCAATAATTTTTCATAGGACTTTAACATTGAGTATGTGTTAGAAGAACTCTTATCTCAGGCCAAGATCCCATCAACAGTTCATTCAAACTGTTTGCAAGGAGACGCATTCACAGGCAATAACTGTATATTTAGCACTGTAAGGAATACGCCTCATTGACAGGCCAGTAAGCCAACTTTGAATTAAAAGTATCCAAAATCTTAACCTTTTAAAATCATGATCTAAGAACAATTTTTTTATGAATAAAATCTGCCATATGAATCATTCTAATCATACTTAATAGATAATACTGATATCTGAAGAGAACCTCTATTCTGCTACAGATAGTTTTAAAGAATGAATGTAATTTGTGATTCCACCGATCACTTGTAGATAGTATATTATTTCAATCTAACAGAGGGAGAAAAAGGGGGAAAAAAAAAAACGCCATGAAAAACAAAAGCTCCTGCAGGCTCAGTTGTTAGCATCAATTAAGTTGACAGTCAGTATCGCTACTCACCGTGCCAGACTGTGGCATAGCGAAGACGTCAATGACCCTGACAGTGTAGTCGTCCACAAATTCCCCCAGCATCAGCCCCATCACTTCCATGGGAACCCCAGCACGGCCGTGCTTCAACATCTGATTTGGGGGGGGGAAAAGAAGAAAATAATGTACATATTTTAAGGACAGAAATATTTTAATGAGTATACACACTTTCAAAGACTGAGGTCACTTACTGGAATGAACTGTTCCCTTTTTCTGAAAATCTTATACGTACCTTCAATTGAACATTGTAATTGATTTCATAGCAATATTTTCAATCCCCCCCCCCTCAAAATGCGTATTAATTGTTCAAGATTTAAACTATGATCTTGTACTCACATTTTCATTTTTTTACACACAAACAGATAGTAGATTATTAGAGTACCCATTTTTCAGTAAAAATATATATACATATTTATTGTCCATTTTAAAAGCCTTACTTTCAACAAAGCCAGGGATGAAATGTAGACCTGCTCAGCCGTGTCAACAACGGGGGCATCTGTAGGTGGGGTACCCTGATGGATGAGAAGAAAGTCTCTTGTATACAAAAAATTCCAAACAAATTTAGAGGAGTGATGATTTTTTATTCTTCTTGTGAGACATAAGAACTTTGTCCAAAAAAAAAAGCACCACACAAGTTACTTTGTCTCCAGATACTCTTATTTACTTCAAGATACGTCAAAATCTCATGAAAAAAGGGCAGATCAAAATTGAAATTAGTAAAGAATTGTGTAAAATTAGACATTACCAAAATAAGACATCATTACCTGTCCCATTCCTGGTACTCTTCCTCCAAGGCTGAGTAGTCTGTCCATTGTGCTGAAAACCAAGATTTTGAACACACTTGTTAGCTCTTAGCAATTTTAAATATGGAAATTGAAAATTCTTTGTGATCTGAAACCTCAGACCAAATCTCATGCTAAAATCTACAGAATATAACATTAAAAAAGCCTTGCCTTTTTTAAATGAAAGTCATATCACCTTTTTCTTTTCATAGGCCATTTGATCACATTTATACTAAGTTAACTAAGTAAGCTAAAGAAAACTGGCTATGTGGGTAATCAAGCTGCTTTCTTTACAAGTCAAAGCAGGTGCCTCTTTTCAAGTGATCATGCTGAGCCACAGGATTTTACTTGATGTTGCAATATTTTACATTCATGTCTAGAAATCATTTTAAAATGTGAACCAAAATTGAAAATTATGAGTCAGTTATCCTTCCAGCTGATGATTTTCTTCTTTCCCAATTTGGTACCTATCTAGCTAGTTGAAGATTAAAAACAATGACACTGAACTGTCGTCTTCAAGTCTTGGCCAGAAACTTCTAAAATCGCGAACACGCGTGACAAAAATAAATGTTGAAAAGACATTTTACACATGATTATGGACCAATATTTACCATTCAAGTTATTTCCTAACTGCAACGAATTCTTGTTTTGATCTTGGCTTTACTTCTGCACTGACCACAATGAAATTTCCTTACTCACCGACAGGAAGTGTACACATAACACTTTGTGAAATTAGTAATATGTTGTTTACACGAGCAATAATTTGTCTAAGATAAGCGTATATTTTAAATTCTGTTTACATTTTTTAATTTAAATTTTAAAATTTATATTAATGAAACTGTTTTAACTAACATATGTATTTTAAACATGATTTAATTTTAGTGTGCAAATAAAAGATATTGACACGACTTTCCAGGTTCCACTGCAAGGGAGTGAACTCTTAATGTAAACTCAAATCGAAACCTGAGTCGATCAAAACATGACGACTTAGTGATGAAATTTGAACTTGCGGAGCAATTTTTTATGACAATGTAAAATTAATGAACAGTGTCTTTTCGTCATTTTTTACTTTACTTTACAGATCAAATTTTCGTTTTGCTTTTTTGTGCACAGCACTTCAACTTGGTTCGTGCAAATCTGAGATTTGGGCCGCAAGTTTTAGAACCTTATCAGAGGGCCAACCTCAGTAGACCTCGATAGGGACTGGGAAGGTACGGTGCTAAGGCAAATTGTGCTTAAAAGTCTTTGTGTTTTACAATATTTTGATAATGACAAATATTTTGTCGACCTTTTCTTCTTTTTGAGTTGTTTTTGATTTTGATTGCATAGTTCTATAAGGCGGTCCCTCTCCCCTAGGTATTTGATCTAGAATTAAAATATTCATCTTACTTTTTCCAGTAGTCTTTTTTTCATTGCTTTCTTACACACTCTCATTCACTCACACACACAAACATGCATATACACTGATAATTTGTATTCTTTGTGATAGTCTTGGCCCTGCCTGTTGTGCTTTTGTGTGCATTTGCTCTTGTTGCCTGATGTAAAATATTTTTCTTTAGAGCCACCTCTGTCTTTTACCAGGCTGCCCATTAGGCGATTTAAAGCCTGTCCATTATGGTTAAACCTATGGCATAGCCTTTAAAGTCATCAGGCTGCACAAGCCTCTCCACCACGCCAAGGCAGGGAACATTGGAGAGGCCCATAGCAAGCATCACACCAAATTTCTTTCACAGACCTCATCCTACTATCTGTGCCTATGAGTATGATAATTGTGATTACTTATATTAGCACCCTAATTCATGAAGGCAGAATCAGATCTTTTTTTCATGAAAGCATTAGTTTCGTTGGTAATGTCCTGAAAACTAGGGTTGCTCATCTTTTAAAAAAAAAAAAAATAAGATCACAAGTCTTGAGGCTTTTGTTTTGTCCTCACTTATAGATAGTGACACTTATCAATCATACATAATATCTCCAATGAGGGAATGGGCTATTTTTTATTCTTGTCTTACAGTTTTGCACTATTGATATAGAGTGTGTTGTGAGTTTATTTTATCGTGATTAATTTTGCAAATAAGGCTGTCCATATTCGCAACAACCCTTTTCGGAGACAGATTTGTCCACTCTGATAATTTACAACTTGTTTGAGAGGGAAAGTGAAATCTTTTATTAGTTTAGCATTTTGACACAAAATAGAAATGAGAATATCAGTTTGAGGCTTTAAAAATACTTTTTTTTTTTAAATAAAAAGAGCACTTTTGGTAAGTGGGTTTTTGAACACTCTTCCGAGCTATTATTTAAAGAAATAAAAAAGTTTGTTTTGAATAAACAGTTCCATAAATAATTAGCCGTGAATGATATTATGCTTCCATTTTAACTGATTCCGTCCATTCCTACGCAGTGTGCGTAAGACTGAACCTCGCTCATGTCCATTCCTACGCAGTGTGCGTAGGGGTGAAATATGAAAGGAAAGATCCTACTTTTACATTATTTCGACTTGTTACTTAGCCAAAGGGATGTAAATATCGAAATGAAACATTCCTATCACCGAATCAGTCGCTTTTTTTTTGCTTAGACAACCTTTTTTTCTGTAAAAAATCAACCTTTTTTGACATCTACTCTGTTGCTACGGACTCGTAAACAAAGATGGATGCTAGTTCATCGAGAGTTAGACGGCATACAGCTGAACAGGCCCGAATTCTGTTTGAAACTCTCGATTCTGATAGAGATATCAGTGATGATGAGTCTTTGAACGAAGAAATGCAAGATGAAGGGGACTTTGATTGTCCTGATTTGTCCCAATCTGACAAAAATTGCCCCCCTCCTCCTCCCCCCAAGAGAAGGACTGTTGCAGACGATAATCTGCCTCCCCTCCACTCAAAGGACTGCTTTGACCAGTTCCTCACTGAGGCCAACATAGATAAATAGAACATTGGGAGTTTCAATAATGTCTCTGTGTCTGATAGAAACTATAAATTTTATGTACTGTGAAAGTGTGTATAGTGTATGGGATCTGACAGATTTTGTTCATTTTTTTTTTCATCACCATCAAACTACCTTGACAAAAATGGACCTCTATGGATTGTTTTTCTTTATTTTGACTTGAAATTTTGTATGGATATCTTAGAGGGATAAATAAATACTATTGGGTGGTCAATTCTTTATTTGGATTAGCAGTTGAACTGGAAAAGTCAGGTAAAAGAACGATGTAGTCATTTTTTTTTTTTTGTAAAAAAATTTTAGGGGTGTTAACATTTCCTTTTTTTTTCAATATGAGCGTGACTAGGCGATTTTTAAACTTGATAATTATCTTCTCCTGTTTTTCCTGAGTAATATGATGTATAATAAGCTATACTCAATCCAAATATATAGTCAATATTCTATAAAAATGTCAGTGATGTTAGGGTCCAAAATATAGCAAGAGAAATAACTCTGGCAGAACACCAAAAAAATTCTGGATGGAATCAGTTAAAAATCTATTCAGTGTCAGTACCAAACTTTCAGTCAGGCTTGCATTCGTAACCTTCCTCTTGTATCTTCTTGACAAGTCAACACACATAGCTTAATACTACTCAACACGTGTAAATTACATTATTTTGACGCAGATGGTAAACGCATTTAATGAACTAATCAAGTCACCATTGGCTAATCGGAACAACAACCATCCCAGTCAAAAACCTGAAAAGGCACCCTAGGAAGGACCACTCATACATTTTACCCTATTCAAGAGTTATTGCCCACAAGTTTTCATTCTCTCCACACACCATTAGACTATGGAATTCTCTCCCGATAACCTTCAAGGAGCCGAAAGCTTCACTTCACAACATTCCAAAACAAGCTAGATAGGATAAATCAGACAAAGATAAAGCATCTCATGTTGCCACCCCCTTAACACCATGTCATGCCTACCTTCATGTTAATGAAGTTGCGACAATATTGGACTGGACTGGATTTCAGCAGAAATGACATTGTTGCAGTTGTTCAACGTGATTGGCACAACAAATTGTAAAGGACTAATTGTGGCCAATTGTTGTTAGATTTAGAAGAATTATGCATCATGATTTGGGATAAAAACAAACTTGACTCTATATCAAAGAAGTATTTGTGTAGTATTTCATAAATCTCCTTATATCTAACGTGTTGACAAATCCCATTCCCATTCTTACTCATATCATCTTTCAACCGTTGTTATGTTTCATTCACCCTTATCTGATCATTCTTGGATGCTTCCAAATTTTTGTGCCAACAAAATTTTCAGAATTTTATTTTTTTTTCTTATATGTTAGTTTCCAAAGATTTTCAAGCAAGCGGTGATAGAAATAATAACCAAGAATCCCAACAAAGCACAAGATCTACAATGGGGGACGAAAATGAATATTCCAAACGACCGATATCAGAGGAAGAAGTTCCCAATATTCCTGAAATTAAGTTTAAATGTAAGTAAATATTTATCCGTAAGTGAAGACCATTTTTCCAAAACTCTGTAAGTGCTGGTTCAACTATTTTGAGAAATTAAGGATTTTTGTATCCCTTTTAGTTCAATAAATTTATGACCTTTAGAATTTGATACAGTCTCCCTGTCTTAAGCTTTTACTTTCAAGTGGAGAAACTCACAAGGAAGCTCGTGGAAGCAAAACCTCAGAGTTTTTGAAAAGGTCACTTATTGAGTTTTAGAAAAATGCTCTTCAAATTTATAGCTAAGTTGTTTGCAAAAGTATCCAGTGAAATGCGTCGCTTTTAATCCTGTTGATTAAGTTCATTTTTGTTGATATTAACACTGCCAAGTGAGCCGAGAGATTTTCATTAAACTGAATTTGACATCGATGAATGTCATGAAAAAATCACCATGCATGCATGCTCTTCTGTGATACAACTGCTGTTTAAGGCGATTTTTTTTCAAAACCAAGCCCCTCAGTAAAAGATAATTGAATACACTTTAAATCTTTTTTTTTTTTTTTTCGTTATTATTTGGTTCACTGAAAAAAAGAAAAGCAGAGGAAATTTAATACATTAATGTTTACTTTATAATTTGTTATATTCTTTTCCAGATTTGGATCATACAGCAGATGTCCAGTAAGTCACAGGGCCTTTTTTTTTTTCTCTCAGTTTGATGTGCTTTGAAAAAAAAATAAAAAAAAAAAGAAGAAAAAAGTTGGGAAATCATTTTGTTGTGAAAGAATTGGAAATAATTCTCTCTCTCTCTTTTTTAAAAAAATATATATGTTTATGGTTATTTGTAAAACTTAATTAAATTTAATGAATACAAAAAAAATAAGGGCATTAGGACATTTGACTTAAATCTTTCTGAATCAAGCACAAATTATCTAATGATGTCATTAGTGAGTAAAAACTGAGTACGATGTTGATGGGAGTCCAAGCAAAGTTAAAACTTTGAGTGTTGGAAATGTATTTGGATGGTAAATTTACCCTTTGATTGGTAACAAATTTTGTTTTCATTTTTTTCAATTTTGCAGGTTACACTCTTGTATCCTTTAACAACAATAATAATAGTAAATGAAGAAAAGAGGAGCTGGCACATGGAGAATCGGTGCCGTGGCAGGTCCTGGGTTTGATTCCCTCCTCTGACAACTTTTTGTTTTTTTTTCCTCTCTCTCTATGGCTTTGACTCACCTCGGCACTGTGCATATACTATTTTCTATTCATTTTCATCTCATAATAATAAAAAAAGTTTAAAAAAAACGAATAGAGGGTTTCATGATTTGTAAAATAAAATAGCAAGGTTTTTTTTAGGTATTATTTTAATGGAAAACAATGGCTTGAGCTGGAAGTGGATGGTAACCAAGATAGAATGGTGGAAACGAGAACACAAAAGAGGGAAATATCCAAAATGATTGAAAGTTGTTTGAGTTCAATTTCAACCAGGACCTGCTATCATCATCGTATGGTGGCTGCCTTTCTCACAATCCATGACATCGCTCTTGTTTATCTCTCTGATGCCACTGTGGGCTGGTCCTGTCATAGAACCTACCTACCTATCTCGTTTGACAAGTCTCTCGTCTCACCTGAATCCCGTGTGTGTCCACCCAGTCTTTATAAGACTGAGTAAAATTGTGAATCATTTCATAACCGCCCTCGAGCCTTGTCACCTTGCAGTCTAGGACCAAGTGGTCGATTGTCTGGACTTCCTTTTGACAATGCGGACAGAGAGGCGTCTCTATCTTTTTACACATTTGGAATAACAAATAGGACATATGTGTTTGGCGACTGCATAGTCTATTTGTCATAGCCCATAGTTTCCTTCCACCTCCGTCAAAGCCCAGGAGTTTTGTTCCTATTCTTTTGTGGACAAGTTCTCCTCCTTTTGGCATCCCCTTCTGCCATTCTGTCTGCCATTTGGCAATTGGGTCAAATGTAGTTTTTGGCAAGGAGGCAGCGAAGGGTAGGCGTGATTTCAAACGAGGGGAGGCGGGTGCTCTTCGAACTGCCTCACAAAGATTGCCTAATTCCTTGAGGCTGTCAAGGATTTCTTTCCACTTGTTTGTAGCCTCTTTTCATTGTATGTAAAACCAGTTCATGTCTCTCAACATAAAATTGCACATTCTATCCCCTGGGTTACCACTATCAACTTATTTTGGTTTTAGCTATCTTTTCCTTTAAATTTTTAAATATATTACTGTCTGCTGTCCCTGTTTAGCTCCTATTTCATTTATCGACCTCGTTACAAATTAATCATCTCAAAACCTACATCTTGAATCTGTCAGATGAAAAATTGCCTTATGGACAATAAAGAACTATTATTATTATTATTATTATTATTATTATTATTATTATTACTGATGCATCAGTTTATTTGAAGCTTTATTTTTGCCTCCGACTATTTCATAACTACAAATTACATGGGTATCGCATTGATTATTTTTCTGTTGGATATGATTTTGTAACCTTTAATGTAAAATTATGGAAAATATTAGAACAGAGATGATCTAACTGCCAGTTTGTTCAAGTTTAAATGGTTACAAATTTTTCACAGCTTAAAGTATGATTAGACATGGTAAACTTTTGATTTTGGTAACCACCGTTATGGGTTAATTCAAAATATGTGATAATCATTTCTGTTTGGAGTCATATCTGACAATATTCTAATCAAACCATTCCACTCTTGTTATGTTTACATATATATTAATGTGTCAAGTCCAAAGTCTTATTTTACTTGTTGATCCAAACCTTAACAATTTACAAGGGGGAGACGACTTGAAGGAGAGCTTTGAACAGGTAAGCAGGGTCATATCTTGTTTCTTTACACTTAGGGCTACATTCTATTCCAAAGAAAAAAATAAGCTTTAAAGGAAAAAAAATAGCAACACTGAAAGAGAAGGACTGCCAAGCCGGATGGTAAGAACAGCAAAGAAACACGGATCATAGTAAAATTGTTTATTTGAATATAGACAGTAGTAAACCCAAAAGACAGGTTCTGTGGCAAGAAGATTATAAAAAGATCAACTTTCTTTGCTTATCCTGAGGGGGACATTTGCCTTTAGGATCTCCCCAAAGGAAGAGAGGTGGGCGCCTCTGTGACCCTTGTGTGTCGTGTGTGTTGGTGGTGCCCACTTGTGTGCCAAAGAAAGTTTTAAATAAATTAAATTGTCTCAATGATAGGACAGCCTCGGTAGTGTGATGGTTAGCACACTGGACCAGCAATCCAGAGATCCGTGGTTTGAGTCCCGGCCTTGGAG
Organism: Melibe viridis; assembly: GCA_039654465.1. Taxonomy (NCBI): domain Eukaryota; kingdom Metazoa; phylum Mollusca; class Gastropoda; order Nudibranchia; family Dendronotidae; genus Melibe; species Melibe viridis. The sequence goes on along the minus strand of JBCIKM010532229.1, from coordinate 7,604 downwards.
GTCAATTTTTTTTAGACAATTTATTTTTCATTATTTTCTTTATTTATTTACCTGTCTATATGACTTTGTCTTGTCCTCCTCTCGACACCGTATTCATACAATTACTATTTTCATAAAGAAACAAGTGGAAGATGGGTGGGTGCCTCTATGACCCTTATGTGTCATGGTGCCCTAAAACCAACCGACCAACAAACAAACAAAATTGAGACAGGGACAATCCAGGCGGCAGCTTCAGTGCCATAGCATTGGCAGGAAGTGAACCCATGCTCTTCATTACGGGACTTTGCATTGACGCCTTACCAATTGAGCCACCGAGCTCACACGGAAGAGCACAAGTAATATTATTTTGTGGGTTAAGAGGCAGTTAATTGTTTGGGGTTTTACATTTTGTTTTTTTGTTTTGTTTTTTTTTTAATCTGTATTTTACCTGAAAAGTTTTCCTCCTCAGGTGGCAATGGCCATGTTTGGTGTGATGACAACCAACCTGGACAAAGTGGAGATGAAATACGCCTTTGACATGGAAGCCTCTGGTATATGACTTTTAGAGCATTAAGAATTTTAAAAATAGTACATGTAATATTTATATAGCACCCATCTAGTCGTCACTTTGCTCTAATTGCTATACAATACCAATATCCCTGGCAGACAACGACCAGGTAATACAAATGACGACACATGCAGCCTGTTAGTATGTTACAATGCTTTGGACAGAAAGACAACGTTGTTTTCAATCAGGGAGACAGAGGAACCTCCCGAGATTTACATCCCTCTCCAATGGGGATTTAAAATGTAAGCAGCAGGGAAAGTGGCCAAGAGGTAAACAAGAAATCATGGCAGAAAACAATCTCACACATTGTTGAAAGCAAAATTGCAAAATTGTAGACATTGTTGAAAGCAAAATTGCAAAACTGTAGATGCAAAATGGAAGACTCTAGCTTGAGCTTTATGAGATTAATGACAAAAGTTTGTATTTTCTAACCAAACCGTACTATTGAAGAAGAATAAGTAGATTGTATCCAGCAATATTTAATTGAGTGCAATAGGAAGCTTTGTTTTGTTTTGTTATCCATATCCCTTCACACCGCCTTAGCAGTGTAGTGACACAGCAGCTCCAAGGAGCCGGGAATAACTCTGGATCACAAGAAATGAAGACAGGCAGATGATCAGTCCACCGTGCCTAAACATGTGTGGCGTAATGAGTAATACATAAGAGTTACTATTCAATCTTAAGCCGAACCAATAGTTGCTATTGCCCTTGGTGACATCTGCTCACTGAAAAAGACCAATGACAGCTTTGGTGAAGTCTCAATGACTTTTAATCTGCAATCCTTACCACCAAAGTCGTTTCCTTTATTTTTTTTCTGTCAAAAGATTTTATCAAAAAGGGGGGGGGGGGGGGGGGGCCCCTTTTCTTCAACCAAACAAAACCTACCCCAAAAGCAAAA
>JBCIKM010532228.1:6468-23518 GCA_039654465.1 Melibe viridis | reverse complement strand
GCTTCCACAGATGAAATTATGGTGGCCTGAATTGGTTCTTGAACAATTTGTCCATTACTGTCATCATCCCTTGGTTGCTGGACATCTGGTTTGGCTTCCACGGATGAGATTATGGTGGCCTGAATTGGTTCTTGAACAATTTGTCCATTACTGTCATCATCCCTTGTTTGCTGGACATCTGGTTTGGCTTCCACAGATGAAATTATGGTGGCCTGAATTGGTTCTTGAACAATTTGTCCATTACTGTCATCATCCCTTGGTTGCTGGACATCTGGTTTGGCTTCCACGGATGAGATTATGGTGGCCTGAATTGGTTCTTGAACAATTTGTCCATTACTGTCATCATCCCTTGTTTGCTGGACATCTGGTTTGGCTTCCACAGATGAAATTATGGTGGCCTGAATTGGTTCTTGAACAATTTGTCCATTACTGTCATCATCCCTTGGTTGTTGAACATCTGGTTTGGCTTCCACATATGAAATTATGGTGGCCTGAAATGGTTCTTGAACAATTTGTCCATTACTGTCATCATCCCTTGGTTGTTGGACGTCTGGTTTGGCTTCCACAGATGAAATTATGGTGGCCTGGATTGGTTCTTGAACAATTTGTCCATTACTGTCATCATCCCTTGGTTGTTGAACATCTGGTTTGGCTTCCACAGAGGAAATTATGGTGGCCTGAATTGGTTCTTGAACAATTTGTCCATTACTGTCATCATCTCTTGGTTGCTGGACATCTGGTTTGGCTTCCACAGATGAAATTATGGTGGCCTGAATTGGTTCTTGAACAATGTGTCCATTACTGTCATCATCTCTTGGTTGCTGGACATCTGGTTTTGCTTCGATAAAAGAAATAGTTGAAGCCTGAATTGGTTCTTGAACGATACGACCATCCCTTTCATCAATCTGTTGTTCTTGTCCACCAGATTCAATTTTCTCTGTATCTGTAACTCCAGCTTCTTCACCTACTTCACACTCCTTTGGCTGCTGAATATCAGGTTTCGCCTGCAAAGACGGGATACTAGTTTCTGCTGTTGGCACACCATCTACAAAATCTTGCCTGTATGTTGCAAAGGTTTCCACTTCCTTTTCCTGAGTGTGTTCCTCTCTATAGTGTGTCTCATGTGTGATCTGAATTGTAATAGACGTCCGAGATTCAAAACCATGAGAAAACTCTACATCTGTTCCTTCATTTTGGAGAATTCGGGTTTCTTCTTGAGATTCAGCAAGAACTTTCATTTCATTCAATTCAAACTCCGAAAGTTCATCTTCATGCACCACATCCTCCAACTCTTCCATTCCTCTGCTGATTTGAACATGGGCATCATCTTTGGGTTTCAGGGCATTATCAGGAAACTCCACAAAAAAGTCTCTTTGAACTTGGCTAACAGAGAATTCTCTACCCCCATCAAACTCAGGCACATAATCAACTTCTGTAGGACCATTCAGGACTGATATCTCTGCAGCCTCGCACCGGTCATCTATCGAATTACCTATAGGCATAAGTTCGTCTTCATCTTCACCCAAAGTGGAGTCCAGTTGGTCTTGTACATCCCCTAAGCCATTGACATCGAAATCTCTGTTGGTACGTTCAACAACTGATGTGGTGTCCTCATGAGATGAGCTCAAATCGTCATCATGAAGTGTAATATCATCTCCATCCTTGGACTCGGAGCGTTCTGCTAGTTTATGGGTCAGATCATCAAGCCCACCCTCCTTACCAGGACTTGTGAGCAATGCCCTTTCAAAGCCTCTGGCCAGTTGCTTTTGGGGTGATCCAGCCTCCAACTCAAAAACATCATCTTCTGGGCTGGACAATATAGATTTTCCTGTGGGTTCCACAGGCCCTTGTTTTTCAACGGTGTCAGGTGAAATATCAAAAGCTGTAACGACGTGACTGACACGTCCACTATCCAAATCGTAAGATGCCGCAAGAAGGGTTGGCTCTACAGACATCTCCGATGAAGATGACGATGCTTTGTAGTCCTCCATTGACTGCTCTGATACTCGAGCACTGAGCCTATTTGTTTGAAATGTGACTCTCTTTTCAACGGGGGGAGAGGATTTCAGTGTTGTTTCATCTTCCTCAATATCATCAACACTTGGGTTCTCTTCTATTGGAGAAAGCTTCTCTTCAGTGGAATCTCTTTCAGTTTCAGAAGATTCATAAATTTCATTATCTGCAAGCACTTTTCCAATGGAATGAACTGCCATTGGAAAATGAGTAGGGTGTGGAGGGGGAACAGGGTATCTTACCTCTTCAAAGGTGGTGCTCAGGCTTTTGCCCTTAGACTCATGGGATGGAGACATGGACCTATCTTCCTCCTCAAAAGACTCCTGCAATAAGAGCTCCTGCTGAGCTTTTCTCGACTCTATACTGACGACACTGCCCATATCTTGCCTCCACTCTATGCGTGTGGTAGATACATCTTCAAATGTAAAAGATTCCTCAGCACTAGCTGAGTCTTTTCCCTCAAAATCTTGATCATATCCAGACATAGACATAAGGTCAAGGTCACTGTCCTCCATTACACTTCCGTGAACATCATGGTCATCATCGCCTTGTGGCAGCTCGGATTTTGGTAAGTCTTCATGAAGACTCACTTTCACAATATCCTCTAAGAGAGGTTTCTCTCCTTCTCCAATTTCAAAAGCAACTTTCGTCTGAGGACTAAAACTTTCCTCAGTCTCATCCCCATAGAAGCGTCTATCTAAAAACTCCTCATCCTTGTCTTTGTCTCTCAGATAAAAGTCACCCATGTCAATTGATTTTTGGGGTTGCATTGAAGATTTGTGCTGCTCATCCACAAAAGACTCAGAGAATTGCCTCTTGTACTGATGCGCAATTTCCCATGGGAGTTTTGCGTATCTGCCAGTTCTCTCATCATAGACGTCTACACCACCATCCGAACTGCTTTCAGAACGGCCCTCGGATTCTTCCTCCTCAGAAACTTCTTGTACAGAAAATATCTCCCCTGAAGCGCCAAGATACTCATCAGAGCTCAAATTCATAGGTGGAACTCTGGAACCAATGCCTGGGGTGTCAGTGTCGTCCACAGGCTCATATTTATGAATCTCCTGTAAGGAGAGTGTATCTCTCTCAACTGCAAGGCTCTGATCTGTGGCAGAGGCACCACCCTCCATCTTTGCTGGGGAGGATATGGATCTATCAAAATGAACCTGTAAAGAATCATTCTGTCTTACTTCGGTTGGTGATTCCAAAAATGCCTGCGGTCTCTCCTCCAAATCCTCAGGAGAAATATCACAGGTCTCCTGTTTGCTGAACTTATAGTCACTCACAGAAGCTTGTGTTTCTTCAAATGCCATGGCTTCATAGGACGAGAAAACACCTTTCTGTAGTGGCATATCCCCTTCACTTTCATCCTCTTCCTCCTCCTCCTCATCTTCCTCTGCCCCGCCAACATCATCAGCTCCACCAAGCCCGCACAGTTCAGGCTCTAATGCTGTGTCATCAATTAACTCCACATCCTCTTCATCATCATCCTCCTCTCTCAGCCCAGACAGGTCTCCCCTCTCAAAAGAAAATCTTTTTCTTTCATCGAATGATAGTTCCCCCCTCGTGGTATTTTGCTCTCTACTCAAACTGATAAGCTCTCTGTGAGTTTGAATTTCTGACTCAAAATGTTCTTTGACCTCTTTAGATTCAGAACTTTTGGGATCACTGTCATAACTTTTCTCCAAAATTTGTTCAGGTTGAGAGCAGGTTTGTTCAAAACTGAAAGCAGCATCACTCTTTGGAGGCATGAAGGGTGAAAACTGGTCCTCTACATCCGTCTCTTCCGATTTCTCCTCACTCACCTCCCGGATTTCAACATCTAGGGAAAGAAGTGTTAGTGGATGTTGTTTTTTTCCGTGCATGCTAGATATCACTAAAATAGGGGTGTTTTTGGTTAAGGTTTGAAGTTATTCAGGAATTAAGGCTGAATACGACAGGGAAATATGACGCATTCACCCAAGTGTTTGCTTCTCATCTGTAACAAGAGCTTTGATAAAAGCAAAAAACTGAAAACACTTAGTAAATAACGGGTGAGCTTTTAAAGTAAAAAAAAAAATAAGCATAACTATGTGGCATAAAAGAAAACATAGGAGAGGCTGAGGCTAGAATACATGCCCTGGACAAATCATAAACGAGCCCGACGGAAAAAAAAATTAATTAAATCATTAGTTTTAAAAAGAAGTTTCAACAAAACTGTGAGGCGATAGTTTTCTTGCAAAACTAAAGGAGGAAAACATCGATAAAGTAAGCCAGTGTTTGAAAAGACAAGCAAAAACCAATCAAACTTAGACAGACCGAAGCATATAGGCGGCAAACTTTAAACTGCATGGATATTGATAAATCAGGACATGGACATGGCAAGGAGGAGGAAGGAGAATGAATGCAAGACAAAGATGCGGAAATGGAAGGCAAAATACCTTGGTCATCAAAATCATCATCGACTTGGGCAACCTCGGAGCTAGAAGAGCTCATTTTGTCTTCTTCCAGGAATGGGCTTGCCGCCATTTGGTCTGTGCCAGACTGCGGGTCTTGCCGAGGGGCTGTCATGTGGTAGGCAGAGGGGGAGAATCAGTTATCAACAGAAATAAACGATGACAAAACTCGGGCAGGCTGGCTCCTCTAAAGCACACGATTGTAAAGTGGTATACTACAGCAGGTGAAGTTCAAACTGAAACCTTGTTAGACCGTCAACTTTTGGAGAAGCTAAAAGTTGGCGTTATAAGAGAAAATGCCGAAATAACTCTGCTTGAGATTACATAAATATCCAGTCTGCAGTACAATGAAATGACCTCTGTAGGCATGACAGGTCGATTAGCCTGAGGCGCTAAAAAAAGGCTTTTCCCGTGCTTTACAAAAAGCCAGTTGGCTGACGTTAAAGGGGAGGCCTAACTTAGAGCAAAATTGGTAAAGAGTGAGCAAAATACGGCATAAAACTGCAAGATAATTGACAGTTGATTTAGCGGATACCGTTTAGCATGCATTTATTTTAAAATCAGTTACAATTTATTTTTTTCTCCTTCATTGACTTATTTTGAATGCATAAATTATATTGGGAATTGTTTAGAAATAGTGCGAGAGAATTGATTTACATTAATTCTTCAACACTCAAACCCTGACATTTTAAAATCTTGGTTCATACCTTCATTTGGGAAAAGGAATTGGTATTAATTTTCAGGGAAGGAAATTTTCTCTACGATCACAGGAAGAAGACGTGGATATGCAATGTGTAAAATTTAGTAAACTTCTTGGAAACTCTCTGAAGATTAATCCATTATACTGCCATAATTATATGATGATGAACAAGACTTTTACCCGTTAAGGAATGTTCAAATAAATTTATACTGAAGCGATTTTCACACTCAACTAGCTATTCAGTCTTCATGGGCTGCTGCAAAAGTTATAAATAAGTCAAGAGTTGAATTCAGAAATATTTGACTCCTCTTTGTAGGAGAAAAATATGTAAGAGTAGGATTTTTATGTCATTTTTAGAGAGAGCTATTCAATCACCGTATGAAGAATAAGTAGATAATGTATTCTGTGCCTGATTGTGAAAAAAAAAAATAAGAAGGAAAATACAAGTGCTAGGGAGAAATTCGAAGAAAAATACAAAATAACTAGTTGGTTAGTACGTAAGATGTTAATGGAAGTGGATGTGATACAAAGCCAGCCAGGCGGTGATTAAAGAGTCAGTGCCAGAGGCAAGGAAATTGATAACATTAAAGCTGTAAAAGGAAATAGCAGTTTTGTGAAGCTGATGTTGGCAGCCACAAAACAATAATAAAAACTCCCGCTCAACATGTGTTTAGTCAAAGATTTATTCTCACTGAAAGCTATGGCAACTTCTCCTGATCTCTCTCTCAAATCTGCTCTATTATAAAGTAGGCCTAATGCTAAATATGTTTAAGAACTGATAGTATCAACTGCTCTGAAAAAAAATATATATATATACGAAAACAGTTTAGCATATTAATGGAGTTGTTTTTTTTTATCTATTCTGAAAAGGAAACATTTAAAATTCACAAAAATGAAATTTAAATAATCAATTCTAACACAAGATGAATGAAACCCCATGAAATTTCAAAGTGGATTTGCCGCCCAATCCAAATGAAGGCAAGTAAGAGCGGACCAAAGAATTCAGGTACCTAAAGGTAGCCATAAACACATACTGATGAAGATATCATTAGCAAAAAATATATTAACAAATAAAACACACCAATACAAAAAGCATAATGCGTACACAAGGATTGAGAACAAGTAGTAGTTATGAAAAGAAAACAGAAAGCATCTGAGTGTGGTCTTTGAGAGGGAGCAACAAATGGTCAAGAAAGTATTAAAGAAAAAACAAATATTACTGCATTGAATAAGTTTATGGACTATTTTCAATACACAATAAATATCCATTATATGGATTGAGTCCCCTTGTGAGTTGACAGGCTGATTTAATTGGTATTGAAAAGAACTGAACGCCTCCTGCAGCTACCTGAAGGTAACCCTGTCAAAAACATTCTGCGAATCTCTCTTAATGTCAACAAAGCATTCAAAATAGTGTCTTTTCAGTGGCTTTTAAGATAAGCGACTAAGAGAAAGTTATATAATACAATTTCAGGTGAGTATTGAAGGTGATCAATGGTTTTATTGTTCTTGGAGGCCAGAAATGTCTTATCAACCAATGCTGGAGAAATGCAACCACAGTTTTGGCCCCAGCAAAAATGGTTTTTACACCACAACATTGCCCGCATGTTCAGAAATGTCTGGCCTCAGAGAGCCGGAATACAGTTCACCATCCCCCATACTCACCTCAAATCGCATTCTGTGAATTTTTCCTTCGCTTTTAACCAAAAATGCAAGAGAAAAGACACCATTTTGAATGCTTTGTTGATGTTCGAGAGATTGGCAGATTTTGCTTGACATATAGTGGCCGTTAGAGAGCTGCAGGAGGCATTCCGTTCTCTTCAGGATCGCTATAATTGGTATTTGGTTTGCCAACTCATAAGGGGACCAATAATTTGAAGGCCCCAATGGAAAAAGTTGATTCCGTGAATGGTTTTCATGTAAGGGGAATAGTCCAGTATATTATTAAACACAGTGATAATTTGGCTTCTTTGGTCAAAGAAAACAGGAGTAATGGCATTCTCTTTACATTAAAATAACAGTGCATGGGACCTTCATCCCAGACAATAAAGAGAGGATAATATAGTCCCATTCTCTAAATGTTTATTAGAAGGTAGGGATGATGATTTTCATATGATCCTTCAGGGCAATCCCATGTGCAATGGGCCTCTTCAAGTCGAACAAGTTATCATAACGATAGGGTAAGGGCAAATCTGCCATGGAAAACAACCAAAAAGAAAAAAAATCTGAGAAAGAAAGCAAACACATCTATACTAAAGCGATAGAAAGAAAATAGGACAGGCTACATGCTGAGGGTAAACCATGGAGAGTAAAACACCACTTAAATTCCATCAAGCCTCACAGTTTTGCTCATCAAAGCACTTGTTACCAGAGAAGCTCTTGTTATTGTCATTTTCAAAACAAACTTATCAAACCAAACAGAGGGTACACGTCAAGATGAGTTAAAAGAATGTAGTAAAATGAACTGATAATGCATATTTCAAATTGATGAAAGTAAGGATTAAAGATCTACTGTGGATTAATCTAATAAGGAAGAAGGCAGTACTAACTATATCTTTTAAAATGCGTATCATACTGAAAAGAAATTTGTAAAAGGTGACATGAGGACTAAAACGAGGAAAGATCAAGTTTTATATTAGAGTGGGTAAAGAGAATAATAACTATAAAGATGCAGCGCAAATATTATGATAGCATAATGTAACGATACTAACGGAGGTCATGTGACTGAATGATGGCTGTTGATTGGATGTAAGATGGTGAATGACTCACCTTCAGCTACACGAGGGCCAATCAGGTTGCAGGGCTCTATAACGTGCCCCTCCTGCATTAAAACTACTTCAATCCCCCTATCCTTATCAGTCTCAGTAAAGCTGCTAGCACCATCCCCTTGATGAACTGTACTCAGCTTTGTCTCATGAAATGAAAGACCCCTACTCTCTGTATGCTCTGTACTCGTTCCCTCTGAATGCACACGAGAAATTGTCTCATATTTTGTTACACTTCCATCTGAGCGTACACTAGAAAATGACTCTTGTTGTACTATTCTCTCTTCTCTAGTAGCAGTAAATGCACTCGTCTCATAAGAGGTTTCTGAGTGGTCTCTCACGACAATTTCCTCTCTGAATGAGACAGTGGTGGTTTCTGGTGCCTCCTCTCTAAACTGGGGGAATTTTTCACTTCCTTCTGTCTTTTCTTCATATACAGAATAAGTCTTTTCCGGAATATCCCCATAACTGCCTTCCGTGACTGAGTCCTGCCCAAAAGCAGCTTTGGGAGGGAGAGTCTCTGTGATGGGTGATTCCAAAGATCCTTTCGATTCCACCTCACTTTCTGCCATTTCTCCTCTAAAACCTTTCAGGTAAGCGTGCAGCAACTGACTCCTGTCCTCGTCTTCATCGTCAGGAATGTCGGGATAGTTTGGGTCACGCGGTGAGTCGGAACTGTCCACGTTCTGGCAGCCTTCAGAGCTGAATCCGGACATGGTGTTGTTGTCGCCACCGCTGGCTGAGAAGCGATCAAGGCCAATCATGAGAGCAGCGTCGCTGGAGGCAGTGGACTGCCTGTCCATGTCAAACATCACCTGCTCGAGGTCCTGCTCCCACGGCATCGGCCCACCTGCACAGGGACGGAAAGAAGAGAAAGAGATGGAACTGAGTTTGATATCAATAAGTCCTGAAAGTCACTTTATCAAAGCAGTTGAAGAAAAAGTAAAAGAGAAACGGCTTTTTCATAGCAGTTGAAGAAAAAAGAGAAAAAGGGAGAGTGGATAGAGAGATAGAGAGATAGAGAGCAGTGGGGTAAGAGAGAGAGAGATAGACAGAGACAGAGACAGAGAGACAGAGAGAGAGAGAGAGAAAGAGAGAAAGAGAGAGATCAAACATATAAAACTACAAAAATCTTTTCTTTTCCAGAATTTATTCCCCTTCGTGAAAGCAACGGGATATAATCTGGATTATTGCTAAATCCTTAAAATTCACTGCAGCACGGTCTGTCTTTCTTACACATCACAGATTGCAACATGAAGGGAGATGACAATGAACTTACTCACAGCCGTCACAAATGCAGGAATAGAATGAATCCATGCAATGCTCCAAAACTTGTTATCAGTTTTGTACGACAAAAACTGCTTGAATTTTATCCTCAACCGACCTGTCTTTGCAACTGACAAGAGAACTAAAACTTTATTCTAGATTTTATAAATGAGGGCAACTAAAGCAAGCATTTGTGTACTTGTGCAGACCAAAAACCATAAAAGAAAGAGGAGGCTAATTGGTTAGTCTGTTTCTTGTTTTGTATTTTTGTGGAATTGTCTTTAATGTTGTTGTTGTTGTTGTTTTTTTTTGTTTTGTTTTTTTTTGTTTTTTTTTTGGGGGGGGGAGGGGGGGGTTGTATTTCCAAATGAATACACTTTAATATTTATCATTTATGAACAAAATAAAAATCTTGGTCATGACGTTGAGTTGAAAACTCTGTTTCCTAACTCAAGCCACATCCCTCAAATCAACAACAACATTAAATTTTGAATGACAACAGTGATAGGTTTCATCTTATTGTTTGACAATGTAGATTTCTTGCCTACTTCATGATTGAGAAATACACTAGAATTGAGCACAAACACGGTTCTTTTCAGACATAAAAATCTCTTTAGCTCTTTTGGGGAATGTTGTGACCAAACAGATAGCCAAGCAGCACAGAGTCCTGAATGGTCTTGGTTCAGTTCATACTTTTGGCTCTTACATTGTGATTTAGTGAGAAAAATTTATTGTATCAACTCATCTTACCCACAAGGGTATTGCAAAGATCATGACTAACGACTCACTTTTTATGATTTGTGTACACAGACTGCCATTTCTATAAAAAATCTCACTGACCAGAGATAAATGAGGGACTCACTTGAATAACTATATTCATTCTATCATCATCGTAGATTTTTGTCTGTTTATTAGTGGTTTTAGGGCTCCACAAATAAGGGTCATAGAGGAGCCCACATTCTTTTATAATTAAGTATTTGCTAACTTTAACATTATTTCATCCCTTTTTTACTTCCCAAACCAAACACACACCTCAGACTGGAGAGCATAACCATGTCCCACTACAACCACAACATCAAATGATAGAAAAGCACTCACCTACTTCTTGTGAAGGTGACTTAAAGTCCTCATTTCCCAGTACACGGTTCAGGGTGTCTTGGTCTTGGGAGGCAATCAGCGTGTAATCTGACGGAGAAGGAGGCCTATCCGGATCAGTCTCATCACAGCTCAATTTTCCATCCTCCTCATCTTCCTCATCACCAACTGCAGCTTCGTCATCTTCGTCGTCCTCAAAACGATCCTCGTCCTCATCATCATCCCCTTGGAGACTGTCCTTTTCTATATCTGAAAACCTGTCAGCCTGCCTGGGCTTGAGGCCAGGACTGGTTTGGGCACTATGCACAAGTGATGATGTGGCTGTGGTCAGTCCAAGTGCAATCTGCAGTTGTTCTGGATCCTGCGATGCTACTAGTGTGAACTCTGATGGCGAAGGTGGACGGTCAATTTGACGGATGCTGACAGGTTCTTCATCATTGGAAGAGGAAAACTCTTCTTCAAGATGACGGTGACTCGACAAGACATTGGCAATGAATATTTGCTGGGAAATGTCTGTGGCTATCCTCCCCTCAGAGTCATACTCATCTTCCACATCAGCATGTTCATGCTCAGACCCTGTCATCGTGTATTCAGATCCTGTCATGGTTTCACTTTGAGCAGTGTAATCTGAACCACTCATGGTCCCACTTGTTGCAGTGTAGAAAGAGCTTGAGCCTGTTGTGCTCCTGGCAAGTTCATAGTCACTCTGTGTTGAACTTCTAGCTAACTCATAATCACTTTGCGTCGAGCTTCTGGCTAACTCGTAGTCACTTTGTGTGGAGCTCCTGGCTAGCTCATGGTCACTCTGAGATGCAGTGGTATATTCCGATCCGGAAATGCTAGACCCCATGAAGGTACTCGTTCCTGGTGGGTAAATACCAGGGCTGGTTTCTTTGTCTTCTTCTTTTTCAACATCTTTTGACTTGACATCTGTCTGTTCAGGTTCTCTCTCCTGCAAATGGGCAATGTCCTGCTTCTTTTCAATATTTTTCTGATCACTGCTTTGAGATCTGGAACGATGCTTTCTGGCTTCGATTGCAGTCAATTCGTCTTCCAGGTCACTAGGCGAGCTGGACCGGTCCTGTACCTCCGTTGAAGATGTTGGGTATAGGGGAGAGCGTGGAGGTTGGAGAGCTATGTTTATACCGTCCACAGGCCCCTTTAATTGGTTGTACTGTCCCCTTGGTAAGCTTTGGTCATCAGGTGAGCTTGTTTCCCTGGGGTGAGGAGGACTGGCCACATAGGGAAAAAACTGATTCATGGAGCCAGTGGTTGGTTGGGCTGCACCTCGTCTCTCTTTTTGCTCATCATCCGGTTCAAAAGATTCTCTTAAAAGTTCAAGAAATTTCTCTGTTCTATCAATGAAAACATTCTCTGCCTGTAGTTCCTCCTGTGTTTTTTCTTGCCATACTTCCTCAGAAAGACCAGTATCATGGGTTGTTTCTACCTTTTGTAATTGGCTTATTTCCTCTTTGGCAGGCGGATGCAATCGAGTTTCCTCTTCTCTTTCTTCTACAGTGAACGCTTCAACTCTCTCTGTGGATCTTTCCATTTCTGATTCTAAACCTTTTTCAATTTGGTTTGTTGTGCTTTGTTGCTTGTCTACAATTTCCTCTCTCTCAGTGGCTGTAAACTCCTCTAATCTATCAATGGATCTCTCCATGACGTCGTCTTCCATTTCTCCCAACTGGCCCTCAGATTCCTCATCATACTGCTTATAATCTAGTTCATCCTCAGATAAGACATCGTCCTTCCCAATATCCTCCATTGCCTGCATTTCTGCCATCATACCACTCATTTGTGGTGTCTCTTTCTTCTCTTCCATTGTCTCATTCTTCTCTTCCATTGTTTCATCTTTCTCCATCCTCCTTGTTGCCTCAATGCCAGTGGACAAAGCCTCTTGGACAATTTCCTTGCTAAGCTTGAGCTCATACTCTCTGATTTCACTCTGGGACATTTCATCTTGAGACTTTTTCTCAGCAGTAATTATAACAGTCTCATGTCTAACTTCATGGCTCACTGTCGATTCTAAAGTGTGTGTTTTTGTGTCCTCTAACTCTCCACAACCAGTTTCATCGGAATTCTCCTCTTCAGGAACTTCTTTCAGAGAGGGCTCAGTCTTGACTGAGTAACTCTCCTCCTCTGTTGATGTGGAGAATTTGGCACTTTCCGATTCCCGCTGCTCTGTCAAGAGATCTTGCTCAAGTTCTCCAGCTTCTTTGAGATCTAACTGCTCATCTAAAGTGGTGTCTATAAAATCCAGGCTCTTATTGGCATCACTATCAGTGGACTGCTCGGTGATTCGATCCAGGGATACTTCAGTCACCATCTGTAAGGGCTGGAGATCACCCCCATCTGGATGATCATCATCGTCTATAACATCATCATCCAGAACATCGTCTTTTGAACTTCTCCTCATGAGAGCCAGGGTTAATTGGTCTTGTTCAAACATTTCTTTATCATAATCATCATCATCTTCATCCTCATGTTCCACTAGCTCATCTGCCTCTTCCCTGTCTTTATCACATACATCCTCATCTACCATCACTATCTCTTTGATGTTATAGTCCTCTTGCGCATCTTCAAATTCATCTTCAGGGGATGGAGGGAACTTTTCCTCCGATTCTATTTCAGGCCCTGCGTGTTTCACATCAGCCTCTTCAAAATCTTCCATTTCATCATCTGAGGAGATGGCTGGACTGTGAGTAGGAACATCAGGAAGATGTACATCTAGTTGGTCCTTGCTCTCAGAAGTTGTCTCAGAGTCTTTCATTCCTGTTGTCTTCATATAATCCTTAGAGAGCTCTCTGACAGATTCCTCAAAAGACACCTTCACTACAGACGTTTTTTCGACTATACACGAACTTCTGGTGTCTTTAAGGGAATCCCCAGAGCTTTCTGGTACTTCCTGCATTTTGGCGGTGTCTTTGGACACAGGAGACATATCTGATGTAGGCGACTGTCCAGCAATGACAACCTCCTCCTCATTTGCAAAACTACTGACCATATCTTCTTCTTTTATGACTACACCAACAGAATCATCCACAAGTGCCACTGTTCTCTCTTCTGGTATACCAGCAGTTATATTATGCTCAAACTCCAGAATTTCATCTTCTTCAACCTCTTCAATTTCAATTGATCCCATCCTGGTTTCCACAGTAATTTTTTGGATTGTTGTCTTTTTCTCGCTGCTCTCATGGCTACTGAGCCAACTGTCAACATCGTCACCACCACCATATTTCCCCATCTTGTGGTCATGTAGCGTGCCTTGACTTTCTACCTCCTCTTGAGGATAAGCTTCATCTACAAATGGGGGTGCCTCACCTGGTCTTGAGTCCAGCTCATCTAAAATGTCGGAATACTCCACCTGGCCTTCAGACGATATTTCTTTGTCAATACTTTCCACTCTTGGAATTGAAAATGAAGGATCTGCCTGATCCATATGTTCTGAAGATGCGTGCATTACATCTTCTAGTATTTCTTTCTCATCTTCGGGGGGCAAAGATGCAACTCCAGTCTCTAACTGCTGTACATTTGAGGCTTGAAACTCTTCAGAAACACTTTCTTCCCCCAACTCGTCACTGGCTTCTTCATCGGGCAATGATATAGCTCTAGCCTGCACTTGTTGGATGTTGGTGGCCTGGAACTCCTCAGACACGCTCTCATCTCCAATCTCGTCACTGGCTTCTTCATCTGGCAGGGATACACCTACAGCATGTGCCCGCTGTATATTTGTCACTTGAAATTCTTCAGAGACACTTTCATCTCCTAACTCTTCACTGGCTTCTTCATCTGGTAGACTGCAAGTGACAGCCTCGGTCTTACCAATCACAGCAAAGTCCATCGTTTCCTCAACAATTTCTTTCTTTGCTCCGTAATCTCTTTCATCCTCTAACTTTCCCTCAGTAGATATTTCCTCAAGAGACATTTCCTCATCAGAGACGGTGGCTTCCACCCTGGCAGACACAACAAAGTCCATTTTCTCCTCAACTGGCATATGGAGGGGCTCTTCGTGTTTGTCCTCAGTTTTCACCTCATGCACTATAGTATCTGACACATCTCCTTTAGTCTCGCTGACTACAACAGTCATTTCTGCTTCCTTTTCTCTCTGAACATCTGACACTTGAAGATCTGCTTCCTCCTCTTTTTCAATTTCAGGGACGTCGTAGTGCGAATCATACTGTGAAGATGTAAGATCTGATTTCATGTCCCTGGGAAATATTTCAGAGTCCTGTTGGCTTTCAATTGATTCAATGAGCTCACTTCTAATTTCAGACACATCGTGCGTAGTTTCACTTGCTTCCTCTGTGAATTCAGATCTGCTCTCATAGTAAATCATCTTTTCGGGTGTGTAGTCAACATCGTCCTTTGTCTGTTTCTGATCTAGAGATTCAGAATGTGATTTTACTTCCTCTGGCCTCATATAAGGAATTTTCTCATCTGATTTTGTCTGTGTATGACTTTTGTCCTCTGTGACCACGAGTGACACTTCTTCTTGTTGTAGTCCGTAGTTTCCCACTTCTGCCATGTCCTCTTTGGAGGAAGCGATGGCAGTTTCCTTTTCTTCACGATGTTTTGATTCCACTTCGGAGGTTTCTCTCTTGAACTCTGTGACTTCTACAATCTCATCTTCATGGGATTTTGATTCGAATGCAGAAGTTTCTCTTTTGACTTCTGTGGCTTCCACTTCCTCTTTTTCAAGATTATTCGATTCTACTTTAGAGGTCTCTCTTTGGACCTCTGAGGTGTCGACTTTTTCGGCCCGATGTTGTATCAACTGTTTTTCAGAGGTCTCTCTTTTGACTGTAGTCACTACCAATTTAGTTTCCCCATAATGTTTAAACTCTTTTTCAGATGTATCTCTCTTGATCTCTGTGGCTTCAACTTTCTCTTCATGCAATTTTTTATCTAGTTCAGATGTCTCTCGTTTGATGACTGTGATTTCTACTTTCTCTTCTTTATGATGTTTTGACTCTACTTCAGAGATTTCTCTTTTGACCTCTGTATCTTTTACTTTCTCCTCTTGATGTTGTTTTGACAATAAATCAGACATATCTCTTTTGACCTCTGAGGTTTCTTCTAATTTTTCCTTTTCATGATGTTTTGATTCCACTTCAAACATTTCTCTTTTTACCTCAGAGAATACTACTTTCTCTTCTTCAGGTTGTTTGGACTCTAAGTCGGAGGTCTCACTTTTCATTTGAGAGGTTTCTTCTGGCTTCTCTTTTTCGTATTTTGACTCTGATTCAGATGTTTCTCTTTTGACCTTTGTGACTTTTACTGTCTCTTCCCCGTGAAGTTTTGACTCAACTTCAGTGGTATCTCTTTTAACATCTGTGAATTCTACTATCTCAGCTTCATGATGTTTTGAATCTACTTCAGGGGTCTTTCTTTTGACCTCAGTAACTTCTACTTTATCTTCTTTGTGATATGTCAACATTATTTCAGGAGTGTCTCTTTTGACCTCAGTGGCGTCTACTTTCTCTTCTCTGTAATGAGTCAACTCTACTTCAGAGCTGTCTCTTTTGACCTCAGTGGCATCTACTTTCACCTCTTCGTGACGTTTTGAATCTACTTCAGGGGTCTCACTTTTGACCTCAGTGACTTCTACTTTCTCTTCTTCCTGATGTGTCAACTTTACCTCAGAGCTGTCTCTTATGACCTCAGTGGCATCTTCTTTCACCTCTTCGTGACGTTTTGAATCTACTCCAGGGGTCTCACTTTTGACCTCAGAGACTTCTACTTTCTCTTCTTCCTGATGTGTCAACTTTACTTCAGAGCTGTCTCTTTTGACCATAGTGGCTTCTTCTCTCTCCTCTTCATGATGTTTTGAATCTACTTCAGACGTATCTCTTTTGACCTCAGAGACTTCTACTTTCTCTTCTTTGTGATGTGTCAACTCAACTACAGAGCTGTCTCTTTTGACCTCAGTGACTTCAATCTCCTCTTCATGATGTTTTGAATCTACTTCAGGCGTCTCTCTTTTGATCTCAGAGACGTCTGCTTTCTCTTCTTTGTAGTGAGTCAACTCTACTTCAGAGCTGTCTCTTTTGACCTCAGTGGCTTCTACTTTCTCCTCTTCATGATGTTTTGAATCTACTTCAGGGGTCTCTCTTTTGACCTCAGAGACTTCTACTTTCTCTTCTTTGTGAAGTGTCAACTCAACTACAGAGCTGTCTCTTTTGACCTCAGTGACTTCAATCTCCTCTTCATGATGTTTTGAATCTGCTTCAGGGGTCTCTCTTTTGACCTCTGTGACTTCTACTTTCTCTTCTTCGTGATGTGTCAACTTTACTTCAGAAGCGTCTCTTTTGACCTCAATGACTTCTACTTTCTCTTCTTTGCGATGTATCAACTCTGCTTCAAAGCTGTCTCTATTGACCTCTGTGACTTCTACTTTCTCTTCTTCGTGATGTTTTGAGTCTACTTCAGAGGTCTCTCTTTTGACCTCTGTGACTTCTACTTTCTCTTCTTTGTGATGTGTCAATTTCACTTCAGACGTGTCTCTTTTGACCTCAGTGACTTCTACTCTCTCCTCTTCATGATGTTTTGAATCTACTTCAGGGGTCTCACTTTTGACCTCAGAGACTTCCACTTTCTCTTCTTCGTGGTGTGTCAATTTTACTTCAGACGTGGCTCTTTTGACTTCTGTGACGTCTACTTTCTCTTCTCTGTAGTGAGTCAACTCTACTTCAGAGCTGTCTCTTTTGACCTCAGTGACTTCTACTCTCTCCTCTTCATGATGTTTTGAATCTACTTCAGGGGTCTCACTTTTG
>JBCIKM010532117.1:6651-18300 GCA_039654465.1 Melibe viridis | reverse complement strand
AAAAGGCATGAAATAAGGGATGACCACTGTAACCTAAACAAGACAACAAAAACTGGACTCAGGACAGAAAGGAGTAGCAAAGTAAGATGACGGAATTAATAATAGATCTATTAAAAGTACAAGCTGTAGATGCCCGCCATTGGTGATAAGACCCTCACTCACATAAGCGGCGGGCTGGTTGATGAAGGCTTAAGACAATCTCTCTCTGTTTAGTGTGTGTGCTTGTGTATTACCAGCTTTTTTTTGTTTTGTTTTTTTTAATAATAATATTTAATAACATTAATGAGCAAAAATGAAACCAAAGATATTTGTCACAAAGCCCTTACAACTTACGCGACAGAGAATAAGAGCTACATGCATACTGTCCGTTAGAATAACAGGTTTTAGGTATCAACCATATTTGTCCAACAGCATTCAATACATCGGTCCCTGCTTTCCCCTAACCTTCCTGTATTATGTATATGCTAAATTTATAACAACGAAAATATTTAGGAACTATGGCCCACGCTGAAGAACCACATCTTGTTAGAGAATTGTGAGTAGTTCATTTAGTTTGTCATCAATTTTTAAGTTGCCTTCGATTTTTGCTAGCCATGAAGTCTGTCCTTTTAAAATGTACACTACGTACTCGTGAATTCAAAGATGGTTTGAAATTCTGTCGTTTTATTGCCTTCACTCATTCGCCACGCAGTTCAATATTTGAAAGAAACCGATGAAACGTTATGTCCACATCCCTACTTGTTGAGCCAGATTTTTTCCCTTGTCGGTTTGAACAATTCCATGCTACACAATCAGTACCTCTCTATTAAAAAAAAAGACAAACAAACAAACTTTATCGAACTAGACTGGTGTAATAACAATGAAGGCTATTGTATTCTAAAAAATCAAGGTGATGATTTATCTTCAATCGGTAATTTTTTTTTTTACACCAGTTAAAAAATAATGATGAAAACAAGGATCACTACGGAAAAAACCCCCAAAAAAACAAAAACAACACAACACAACAACAAAAAAACATATGACAAACAGGTCTAGGCCAAAATAATAACTTATATCAATGAAAATAACAATAGCATATCTCTGCCAAAATAACTTCATTCTTTATTAGTTCTTCCCCCCCCCCCCCTCTCTTTGTTTATTTTTTTTATCTTTTCAATAACTTGTGTCATCAGATTGTCAATACCATTCTTATTTTTTAGATTTGTCAGAATTTAACCTATTTTGGTATTGTGGTCTGAATTGCATACTACATGGAACAATTTCTTACCTGTTGGAAAGACTGATAATGGTCATAGGAGGGCCTCAGTGGAAAGTAAGATAAAAAGATGTTTACAAGAGCAGACATGGACCCCGTTAGTGTTAGAGAAGAGAAGGAGAGAGAGTGAGAGAGACAGACATACAATGAAAATGTAAAAGAGTAATTTCCAACACTGATCACTTGATATGATTAAAAACGCCACTTCATCAATTGATTATCAAGCATGAAATTCATGTATT
Organism: Melibe viridis; assembly: GCA_039654465.1. NCBI lineage: Eukaryota > Metazoa > Mollusca > Gastropoda > Nudibranchia > Dendronotidae > Melibe > Melibe viridis. The sequence continues at coordinate 16,803 of JBCIKM010532117.1, read as the reverse complement.
ATTCAAAGTTCAATACAAGCTGTTGCAATTTACAAAACAGCAATTTGCCTCTCTTAAAATCAAACAAAATAAATAATTTTAACCCAACAGCCAAAACATCAAAATGGGGAGGTAATCTTAATATTACATAAATATGATTTTCAACAAAAACTTCAATGAGAAGATCATTAACAAAAAAGAAAAACAGTTTCCTTAAAATAGCCATGAAAACAATGGTGTCTAACTAAAAAAAAAAAAAGTATTCATTGATCAAAAATCATTTTACTTGATAAATATTTTCACAAGATCAAATATCAAAACTGTTAATGTTGACAATGAATTCCATCCACTTCCAACATCTACTAAACACAGTGAACACCATGCAAGTGAAGTACGCTCATAAACTCTCTCTAGCTCCCAGGCTACTGATTACTTTGCAAATAAATAATCAGACCCGTTATCATAAAATTTTTTAAATCTAAAAAGACCACACTCACATCAAATGTTGCAAAATAACATTCAACAGAGAATGCTTTGAAATTTTACTAAGGAGATGTAAGTTACAATTTCATGAAAATCTAACAATAAAGAGTTATTTGAGAGAGGACACAATGAAATTTATGAATGCTAATGAAAGAAGAAAGGCTATAAAATGATTTTCAGTGACTTCCGGTGATATAATATTTTCAATAAAAAAAATAATAAAAAAAACAAAAAAAACAAAACAACAACAACAACTTTGTAATACAATACAGAGAAGTTGCCAAACAGAAAATAGTTACAAACAAATAAGATGCATCAACTTCAAGCTCACATTCATTTGTTGCAAAGTCTGCACAAGCTACCAATACATTTGGTAATAGAAAATAAATGGTGGTTTGCTGGGTGTTTAAATATGATCAACAAAATCATTATCATATGAGAGGACAATGCTTATTTCATGCAATCAGCTGTCTAATTTGTCCACTGGAGATAAATTAAGTCCTGTCTTTAATACAACTAGAACCAATCTATTGCAGACAGGTCCTGCCCTGTACTTACATCAACGCATAGTAAGCACTTGTTAGATGATTTGCAGGGAGCTTCAGGGTTCCCAAGAGGAAAAAAAAGAGGACTTTTAATAAAGCAAAGAGTAGACCTACCATAGCTGTCCTATTTTTGAACTTGAACATATCTTGTAAAATAATTTTGAAAGGTATTGACTTTTGACTGATTTATTTTTTCAAAGCAAAATCCCTGAGGCAATGATCTGAACTTCAAAATGTAACATTGGATTGATAGCTGTTATGACAAAGAAATGCAGTGCACCATACACTTGCGGACAGAAATAACACACCACTTGTTAGGACACAATGTCATGTATCAATGAAAAGAAAAATTTACATACCTTCAGACCATATAAAACTTTATGAAAAATATATAGCACCTAATTAATCGAAAACTGCAGTTCCCTCAAAAACCAAGATAACACAAAATTGCTCTCAAATTTCAGAACTGATTAAGCTTCTTAATTTTTCTTTGAGGTTTTGCCTTCATTTCTTCCACTGGGACGACCCTTCCTGGATCATACAAGTTTGCGATGTCATTTCTTTCATAAAGTCTTCGTCCCAACATATCAAACGCATTTTGTGCAAGATCTGCTCACATTTTTCACGGGTACGTTATGGCTTGGAGCCCTTCTCTGGAACATCATGTTACACTACCTGTAGTATTTATCTTTGATGATAATCTTGTTTAACTGGATGCATAAAAGCTTTTCTCTTGCTCAAAGCTTGATTTGATTCAGCTTCGACCAATGATGGAAGTTGGTAACGATGGACAGATTTGTCCGATTTCACTATTTATGAACATTGACTAAACATTTGCTCACTATGTTAACACAGTTGCAAACAAAATTTAAGATCAAATTTGCATTTTCAACAGCCATTTCAGTCTATCAAAGCAAATGGATTAAGTCTTTCAAATGCACCTGTTTTAATTTTTGGTAAGTAATTTTGTCCAATTTTGACTTGTTTGAAGCCTTTGTAAATGAAATGTTTTAAGAGAAAACCATATTGATATTCATATCAAATGATGTAGAGGGGGGGAGGGGAGGGAGTGGTGCCTTTTTCTGTCCGCAAGTACATATTCCTTGAACAGACTGCTGTTAACTCTGTAATATTCAAATACTTCCTCTTGTCAAATTAATAAATCTCTTTATTATGAGCTTTATCCTTGGACAATTTGTTCCTACACTTTTTCTTTTGTCCCATGGCATTTAGTGACTATTGGTTGCACTGGAAGCATTCTTTGGCTTCCACAAAAATAACTTTTTACTGACATGGAAGTGAGTCTTCTATTGCCTGTTAGATGACCTAAATTACCAACCACACAACAGGATGGACAGCCAAAAGAAGATGATGGGCTAGAACTGAACAAAAATTGCAGGTTTTATTTAAGGATTCAACACAACAATTCCAAATTAAATGTCTGTCAATGAAGCAGAAAAGAGCATAATATGTATATTATCACTTTAAATTTGTCTCTGGACAAAATTTCTATCACTTTGTGTCAATGTCACGAGATCTTCCAGATCAATTTTTAGATTGCTAAAAAAACAAACAGGCAATGATTTAGCTCAAACAAACAAAATTAAAATCCCCATGCAAACTTGGTGATGGACTTATTATCATTTCCATAAAGCAAAGGGTTATCACTCCCAAACAAAGGGAACAACATTTGAAATCATTAGACACCAACATGTTTATTTATTTTTTTTTTTTGTACAATCTAATACACTGGTCAGTAACAAATTTTGCCCACAATGAAGAATCAATCAAATGGATGATGTGAATGGTGATAAATCCTAGTTGAGTGATGCATTCTTGTTTGATGGGTTGAACAATGAGGTTTGTGACTAGCTGCTGGTTTTGTTACTGTGTTCCGATTTGAATGCTGCCCCTTGACCCACCTCTCTCATGGTAGAGCTTGATCCGTGATCAGGATCAGGCTGGGGAAACAGAGAGATTTATTCCTGTTAAAAATAATATCCTCTTTAATTTTCCAGCCACAAGGTAACAGTCAATATCTTCAAATCAAATGATTTTAATATTAAAAAATTGAAAAAACAAAAAAATTTCCCAAAAAACAAATCAAAACAGTCCTCAATATCCATCAAGACAAGCAGAAGAAATACAATACTAAAGGCATTTTCAATTTAAAATGAAGGGCATTCATTCAGTAAATTTAAACTCAAGGAAACGACGTTTGTAATATATACATAGCAATGAAAACAGTTGGAAATGATTTTTCCTATTGGTATTAAAACAACTTTTAAAATTCAAATTTTTTTCTTAACAAATTTGTCAAGAACAATCGCTGAGTCATTTGACATTACCAAAATGCAAAGATTTTACTGCATCAATGATAGCTAAGATGACCTGTTGTAAATACCCAGAGATTATAACAGTGATGCGGAGTTGGTTTAAAAATTTACTGACTCCCTCTCCAACCACAGCAAAAAATTCAATGATACTTACACCATCCACTCTGAAATCTTCCAGCCTTTTGTACTTTGATAGAGTTGCTTGCAATTGTTGATTCACTTCAACACTTCTCCTTGAATACTTTAGAAAAGCCCAGAATTTTTCCAATCCATAAAGTTGACCTTGAAAGGAGAAAAGATATTCAATGAATATTTAATGGTTATGAAGGTGTGGTCAACCAACATCTATATCACTGGAAATAATTACATAAAAAAACTCAAGCACATGAAAATTGAAAGTAGGTAATATGATGTAAATAGAGCAACAACCCAAAAATCAAACATCCTGCTTTTGAGAAAATTATGTTTTAGTTTCCTAGTATAAAAGAAAAGATAATTTGGATGACAACATTGAAGTGAGAATTAATACACAACAAGAATTTCAAGAAAATCAGAAAAATTATATTCTTGTTGCCTAATGAATGAAAACAAAAATTCCAATCAGTGCTGATCCATCATTTAACTTTTAATTTTAAAAATGAAATACTTTACAATTAACCTTGTAGACATTGCTATTGACATTAAGGGTAGAGTATTTATTTATTGGAGGTTTTAGGGTAAGAAGCAGAAGTAGAAGTGCCTGCCAGGGAGACATGCCAATCGTCTGCAAGGGTAGAGTACACTGCATAAAAGATTCCTCCAATTAGCACAAATCCATGCCAAATGTATTAACAAATTCCATGCTATCTTCCAATACTCCCATATGTATGTTGACTATGAATTCTTTAATCTAGAAATTCATTTCCATAATTGGAATTTAAATATATGTACAAGAAAGGGGCATTACCATTAGTTATATCACGCATAGTTTCCTCTTGAAAATCATTAAAAACTTCTGGTCGAAATCTCTTCTCCAATCCATAGCTGAAGAATCTGAACAAGCATTCAACGCCATATCTAAAAATGAAACAAGCAATAAGCCATACAAATCTTTGAAATTCAATAAAATCAAGAAAAAAATGGCACCCAATCTCCCCTTTTACCCTTAAGAATGATAATAGAGGATCCTTGGATCAGTGGGAGTCAACTTATTATTCATTGTCTTATTTGGTGCCATTGCTTGAAATGGACTACAAACAAAAGCTTACTCAACATCAAATTGGAATACATAACAGATGTCTCAAACATTACAATTTTAGCATAATCATTACAATTGTCTTGATTACACTATTTTGCTTATCAAGTCAGGTTAAAAAAAAAAAAAAATAAACCCAACAAAACAAACCACGATGATCCAATTTGATAATCACTGGAATGACATTCATTTTGGACTATAGTTTACAGGAATATCAAACTTTGAAACACAAACCACCTGGTTATTTGACACCATTACTTATTTTGTAGGGTAAACTCCAAACTTTCCCCCATTGCCTTGACTTAGTGACGACCAAAAAAAAAAAAAAAAAAAAAAAAATTGCTGCAAAGGTAACTTGTCACAATGATATGCATGGTATATGTAATCAGGGACTACTTGGTTTGTCTGCTGTTTCTATATTTGAGGATCAAGGGATTAAGGATTACAAATTATTCTTCTCAAATCACAATTGTTTTATCTTAGAATTGGTATTTTGGGATTCTCAATGTTCAAAGGTGTGCATAAAATTCATTGTTATTTGACAGAAGATGGCATTGCTTTTCCTGATTTCAAAGGAGCAGTTGGGAAAAAGAAAAAAGGTTTAAAATAGTTTTCTGACCATAGAATAAATAAGTATCAACACATACCTATGTCCTTTAGTTGAGTCTTCAACAGCGAGGTTTTTAAATTCATAATACATCTTCCTGTTAAAATGTTGGCGCAGAAAGAATGACCAGAAACGATACAGGCAATTCATCTCTTGTGAAAGGCCCACGCCTAGTCTCTTTCTCTCTGTAAAAAAAGAAAAAAGAAGAAAAAAAAAAACAAACAACAACATATAAGTGACAAAGTTTAGAATTTAAAGTAATAAACCTAATCAAAGTTGAGATATTTCCTAAACTACCCTGGTTGGTGTTTTATAAAAATTATCACACGGCTATGCATCTGGCACAGTGCAAACAAAGGGAGTGGGGCGATAATTTTTTTTTAAAGATTCAAGTGCAGAACCTTAAACACACCAAAGATATTTTTGCCTAATAATAGTATGCAAAATTGGAGGTAGAAATGTCTAGTAATGCAGCATTTAAATTTGTTTTGTTTTTTAAATATATTTTTAATTCCCATTATTAAGAAACAAAACTTCAGAGAGAAAAAAAGAGAGGTAATTACGTTTATAAATCATAATGCACACTACCTTTAAGGCACTTGGAATGGAATTTATTGTAGACTTGCCACACAAAGCCATTTTCTTTGAGCAGTTCATGAGAAGGATGTTCGAAGTTTGGCATGGATACTGGAGTGCATCCGTAACTGGAAGCAAGTTGACTGTCAGATGGACTGAAATTTTGTTTGTTTGTTTTGTTTTAGATAAAAAAGAGGGGAGTGGGGGGGAAAGGCGTGGAAAGAAATGTCAATAAAGGATATCAGAGACAACAGTTTACACCATGTACGCCTATGAAACATTGAAATTACCCATTATTCGATCAGGGTTGTTAATAATGACACTCATTTTATTTCAAATGCATTTATGAAAAAGCAAGATAAGATAAGATAAGATATACTTCATTGATCCAGCTGGAAATTATTTTACGTATCACATTGCCATAATAATAACATAGAATGATTACAAAAAAAGATACGATGTAAAGAAGCTAGATAATATTATAAAATCTGGTATACATTGTCAGAACTAAGTGATTCATCACAGCTGATTTGAGGGCACCACAACAAAGGATATTGAGGCCCCAAGGGCGGAAGTAAGATGATAGGGTAGCTGGGGTTATGAGAGAGATCATCCTCCTATTCACCTTTTGTCACAAAAATCTATTTCAATGATTGATTGAATTCAAGGAGGGCTCATGAACCTCAAGAATGATAGTTCCCAGGTTTATGAAATAAATTGAAGAATAAAATTGAAGATGATATTCAATTGTAATGGACTCTGGTTTACTGAAAAGTTGTCAAAGTATAATCACAACACAACCAAGAAAAAGTACCTGGCAGATCGTTGAGATAGGGACGTGGAATTATGTCTAGACCTGACTTTGTGTGCTTTTTTGTCCATCACCCAGCCCACATGAGACTCAACTGGAGGATTACTACTGTGGCGTGTCTTTTTCTTACGAGGTGTCTGCAAGAGAAAATATTCAATATTTCAAAAATAAATGAGAACCATCATAAACAATATCATTCAACATATTAGACTCGTAAACTTTATATTCAGAGCTGCCAACCTCGACTCTTAAAAAAGGACATTTCGTCCCAAAAAGAGGGACATTCATAAAAAAAGGGACATTTTGAGGTGGAGGTAAAATCTGAAAAAAAGACCACATTGAAGCAGATCTGTATATTATTATCCAAAAGACCACAAATTAATCAGAAAATAAATAACTTTCAATAATTTTCCTGATAATTATTTTCAAGTTCCCTCTTCATATGGATTTTTGTGTGTGTTTGGTTTATTTTTTTAGCTATTGTTGCTGTTTATCTGTTATCTGTACCAGAGATGCCAACCTAGTTATTCAAATATGTGTATTTTCTAGATAAAAAATGCATGAATCAGCACAAACAAATCTGAAGGCAATTCAAACACATCATTTGAGAGATTAAAAATGCATCTCAAAAGGTCAACCACCTGATTTTTTCCCCACATCAACACCAAAATAAAATAAGACATCAAAGGGGATATGGCTTCAATAACATAAAATTAAAAAAAATAAATAATCAAAATAAAAAATACATCGCTGGCTCGAGTCTCTAAACATGTAAATCCAGGGAGTTTGAATTTGTATTTGTTCTGTCAGAAAGATGCTAAAAAACCCCAATGCTTTATCTCGATTAATATCTTGCTGTTTTGACAGATAGAGAATTTGTTTATTTCAGACATGGTCTAAACAAGTAAGTCAATCTGCTTAAAACTCTAGTCTTGAACCTCTTGACTGTTATGTCAATGAAAAGAAAATGGACTTAAACCAGGTATGTTTTGATATATTTTTTTTTTAATTAAGAAGATTTATAAGTAGTTGTATAAAATGATTTACCTGTGGGTCTTTGGGAGCACCAGAGTCTTTGATCACAGGGTAAAATCGGGCTTCTTTACGGTTATGATGAGGTGTCCGAGGACCTTGCTCTCTTCTTCCAGGTGTATCTGGAACCCATGCAGGTAGAGAACGAGCCACATCTGGACCACTTTGTAAAGGAGCCGGAGGAACAGGTATTTCTTTGACCACAGTGGTGGACGCTGAAAAGAAATCCAATCAAACAATCCATTTCATCTTTTTTATTTTTTATCTAGTCTGTGTGCCTGTATACAGCTTAGCACACACTTAAGCTCATTTCAAAGTAGGAATGTTGCTAGTAGCTGACAATCTTGAACAGCATTAAATCAGCAAACGAGACTTTCCCAACTTTTGATAAATTTTCAATCCAAGGGTTAACCAAATTCATTCAGTTATTTTGATTATAAAAATTCTTCCTTTCCGACTGCAACATATCATGTCCTATGCCTAGGCACAAGCTACAGGTATCAGATAATACACTAGCCTTAGATTTTTTAACAGGAATCACCATTGTTATCCTAAGTACACCACGATAACCCTGGCCAGGCTAGGAACACATGCCCTGCGGTGTGCAAGTCAAACTCCTTACCAATTAAGCACATGGCCACCTTTCATTGATAAACTAAGTCAAATGTCTCTGAGTCTAAAAGTGGTGGTTGAAGTAGTATATGACTCCTTGTTGCTTTTGATATAACACTGTGGCAAGTGAGTCTGGTAAGTTAAATTGTACCTTCTTACCCTTTTTAATATGCTATTTCAAAGAGCCCTAAATTCTATTCTTTTCTTTAATCAAGTATAGATGGATACATTAATACAGTCAAGCACTGTTACAAAGAACAGCTTTGGACATCCAAATGAGTTCTTTGTATCAGTAGTTCTTTATATCAGTCAAGATATATGTATTTCCTTCCAATAGGCAGCTTGGAAATCTGTTCTTTATAACTATCAGTTCTGAATAAGAGTGTGCTTTATAAATGTGGTTCACTGTACTTGTAGCGGCTGTTAGTCATTTTATCTTGACTTAATTCCAAATGTAAGCAATATCTGTTCAGTTTTTTAACTGGTTTCTTCTTTGTCTTTGCATTTTACACACCAACAGGTGCAATATAGTTTATGGGTTAGAATTGAGGACGTCATAAGAGTTTTTCGTCAATGTAATCTATGTTGAATTATTACTTATGAACGCACAAAATTGTGATGTTTGTTTAGTTCTACTGATATTTTACAATGAAGCATGAGGAAACTTGACAAAAATTGCCTGTTTCTAGTATGCAAAGCACCTATTTAGACATAACAGATCTGATTTAAAATTTATATTCAGTTAAGACAAATATTTATATAATGCACAATGCAAAATATGAAAACAATCTCTTCAGTATCAAAAAAGTTATTTAGAAAAAACAAAGTTTTTTTTTCCAGTGGAAAAGACTATACTTACTGGCACGAGGTGGAGCAGGAGGCAGCTCTTGCACCTCCTCATCAACAGCAGAGCCTGATTTCGGAGTGATCTTATCAAATTCTTCCTTGGATATCACATTAACAGTTTTGTAATCAAAATCATTCTGAAAAATATGGGGACAAAAGAGAACAGATTAATGAATGAATTACAATATACATTTTTGGGAAATCCATCAAGTAGCAGAGGTCAGAAAGTCCTAATTATTAAAAATACCAGTTTAATATAATTATTAAACTAAAAAATGACAATTAACCCTAATGTGGCGGGAGATGTTTTAACAGGGCCACTTTAACTGTAGGAGACATGTATTTCAACGGTGGGAGACCTGTAAACACAACACAGCTGGTGTACGGGGAAGGGTTCAGTTGCGAGCTTGTTTACACCGGAATTTAACACACCAAACATCTGACATCATCTGTGTCTATATTGATATTTTAGCCAATGAGATTCTACAAAAGAAGACATGTGACTATAATGTCAACTATAGTGTAGATCGAAAGGGATCTCGGGTTGACTAAAAATTTTACTTGTAAACAAAAAATAAACTCTTTTTGGACAAAGAAAGTAAAATCATATCAATAGTCAAGTGTTTCATGCATAAATAGGCCAACAAAATTTAATTTTAAGCTTTTAAACTTTGGTAATTTGGTAAGTCAGCCGTTTGATATCCTTTCCAGTGGTCACTAAAAATGTACTGAAACAAAAATTGTATTATGTTGAGCTCCTTTCTTTCGACTTTTGAATGATGTCAGGTTTGTGTATAAGAAATATGATTAAAAATGGAGTATTTTGATGTTGAAATGGGCAGCTTGCGCAGTTACGATGAAAGTATGACCCCGCCCTGTGCTACTGTAGAAGACATCAATTTTCGATACCTCTGTGCGGGACGCAAGTTAATCATCAATGAACTAAGAGTTCTCAACAATCGAAAAAGTTGTAAGTAAAGTCAGAGTCAGCAGATATTTTAAGTGTTCTTTGTAGTGTAAAATTTGAAAAGAAGGGGGGGGGGGGGGGGGGGGGGGAAACAGCTGACTTCTTTTTTTTTTTTTCCCTTTCA
>JBCIKM010531896.1:0-18308 GCA_039654465.1 Melibe viridis | reverse complement strand
GATGATATTTATTTTTTAGTGTAAATCATCTCTCTGCTGTTTGTGGTTTGATCTGTTCCCTCTTATAACTAATTCTACCATCTTACTTTCCTCTGGGCTCCTCTATGACCCTTGTGTGTCGTGGGGCCCTAAAACCTCCAATAAATAAACAAACAATCTCTCTCCTCTCCCTTTGTTTTGTTTATTTACTGGGGGTTAAGGGCCCCACAACACATGGGGTCATAGAGGAGCCCAGAGGAAAGTGAGATGATAGAATTAATTTAAAGCAGAGGGAACACATAAACCCACTAACAGCAGAAATGATTTACGCTAAAACTAAAAAAATAAATCTACATAATATCAACACCACAGAGAGATGATTTACAATGACAAAAAATAGAATCTCCCTTTACAAAAATAAGCAATGTCCATCACCCAAAACATTATGGTCCAGGAAGACCCAGGATCTCTGAACCCCCTATGTGTACTAAAGCACTCAGTGTAACACTTTGGTATGTACCAAAAGGCATGAAATAGGGGATGACCACTGAAAAAAGGGAAGAAGGTAAGATGATAGTATAGCTCCAGAGTAAAAGAAATAAGCAGAAGTAGAAGTGTCCACTAGGGACACCCATCAACCACCCTGGCATCTCTCTTCGTGAGAGTATGTTTGTGCATAAAATTTAGTGAGAATATGCTGGTGTGTGATTTACTTTGATAAGTCACTTCAGAAACACAGAAGAGGGAGGTCAATGCCAACCAAAGTCAAAGACAAAATCTCTTCAGAATGTTTTCATTTTCATATTTTTACTCTGTGTACTTCTGAGGTGCAAGCAATACACTTGATAACATTAACACAAAATGGAGAAGAGTAAAAGCATAATTCAAAAACCTCTGCTTGAAGAACACTTTCATGACATATCAATGAATGTTTAGAGAAATTAAGAAAATATCTCTACCTTTTTAGAGACCCAACATGCAAATGTGATGCGTTTGAAATTTTAAAATAATATTCCTCAAATAAAAAATCAAAGTGGTGTTTATTTTTTCACAAAATCTTTTATTTCTGAGGAGATGCTGAGAGCTCAATGTACCAAGGTCTTCTCTGAGTTATCATTTTAATGCAATCTTAGTCTGGTGCAGCTTTGACTCCATTTATTTGTTCATCTCTTAAATACCAAACTCTCAAAGAAGGAATCAAGAGTATCATCATTTACAGTTATATATTTGAAACAATTTTAAACCCTCACAACAATTACTTTAAACTAAACATGTGAATTCACATCAGAGAAAAAGACAACATGTCATCTATTTAATGGACTAAAAACTGAGATATATAGTAATTGAAGCAAAGACATGAAAATACTGATCAGTCAATGAGCCACTGACAGTAATGGCCTGGAGAGCTAAAATCTATCCCTAATGTCAGATTAAAGCCACAATAACCCATCAACTCATATCCTATTGCTTGATGATAACCTGAGGTACCTAAGTCTAAAATGAAAATTTGAGAAAACTGATTGAAAACTCAGGCATTTTTGTACGGCTTGAGCTGGCTTTACTATTTTGTTTAATTCCACTCAAGTCCAGTGCTTGTATTCAACGCTTCAGCAAGATAGGTCTTTCTGTATGGACCTAAAATAATGGACTTAAACAGAAATGGAAAAAGCTTATAAATTTTTAACTCATGATCAAATTTTAACCATCTTTTGGTGTGTTGTAGCCCAAGTCAAATTTAAATTTGCCTCGATGTCAAAAAACTAACAAAAATGCAATTTATTAGTTCTCATCTGATAAATCAATCAAAGCAATGTTCCATGAGAAGGTACAATGTACAAATATACCTTGACTACATCACATTAAGATCAAGGTATTAGAGAAGCTCCCAGAGGCCCACCAAGACTAAACTTGCTCTTGGTGTGTCTAAATTATGCCAGCATCGACAGTAATACTCAGTTATAAGAAAAAAAAGTCGATATAATTGAAGAAGAAGAAGAAGAAATAGACCCTTACAACCAATCGATATAATACTGTAGAAAACTCCCACACAGGAAACACATTATAGAGCTACTCAATCCCTTTTCACCAAACACCCCATTTCATGAATAAAGCTGAGCTGGAAAACCAATTTACATAGTAGACAAAAACATTTCTGACAATACAATATTAATTTTCAGCCTCTGCTAAATGATAAAAGCAACAATACAATCATAAAATGTTAAATACTCGTTTCTGGAGAACAAGTACACAATCAAATTATTATTCACTTAAGCACAGTTGATAAGAGTTTCTGTTAGTTAAATTTACAGGTATCCCTTTTTATTATCTCAGTAACTCTGATTTAAGAATGAATCAGGTTGAAGTTGAAGCAAGTGAGACGAAATGCCCAAGTATGCTATTACAAAAGCCCAAGTATTTAAATACAATCAATGTTGGTCCACCCAAGGCAAATGATCATTTTAATTATTTTTTATCATGGATTTTCATGTCAGGAAATTACATGTAAAAGAAATGAAAGAAGCTTCTAATTTTTCAAAAATTAATTTTAAGCATAGATTAATCAGAGCCCTAATTAATGGTTTGTTTTTTTCAACTAGTCCTGAAATTCTAGTACAATTTTTACAATAATTTCTTTGATTTCAGATATAAAATTTTCTAATACACACAACTGAGTTTTTTTTTTCCCCAGTTAATGGTCTTCCATAATGAAGGTTTCAAAGCATGCATCAAATAAAAACCCAGTCACGTCACTGACACTTACTCACTTCTCTCCTGAAGTAGAAGTCTGAAGGTAAACTTACTATTTTAATCAACCTAGAGTATCCAAATATCTTCTTTAATCCTTTCCCCAGACTGGGAGTGAGGAATGCGGGGAGATCCTACTAGTCAGAGTAACTCATGCGCTGAATTTTCATATCGATAGCATCAACAACTATAGAAACTCGTCTCTTGTTGAGGCCAAAGTCACAGAATGGAACCAGGAACAGAAACTTGGAATAAAGAAAAGTTGAAAAAGCAAAAATGACTTTCATCAGCCAATTTTAATTATGGAATAAACGGTATCAAAAGTCTTTAAGTAAAACTTGGCTTATACTGCCAGCTATATTATAACTATAATGCAATTTGTGAAAGCTGGAAAAAGGATGCGGTCATGACAAGAGATACAACAAGAGAACTATTTGGGAAGGGCAGTATTGAGGTTATGGCAGTTTTTAACATTAACCCTACATTGATCTTTATTACGTGGTCCTTATGTCATGACACGAAAAAGGGAACAGTACAAAATGAATACTGTTTGCAATGACAATCCGTGAGTCGGTGATTCAATACAGTGCCTGGAGGTTAAGGCTTTGTCATGATGGATGGCAGAGCATATTATTGGCCAATCTGGCAGCATTTTTTGGCACGTCTTTCTGACGCTTGGATTATTTACAGTCGGACTGTATGTAGTCCTCCACACCTAAACTTGTACATAATGAGATTAATCAAAGCGGGAGAGAGAGATAGAAAGGGGATAGAGAGATGAAGAATACAATAGAAGAAGAGTGATAGACAAGCATAGGAAAGAGAGAGGGGGATGTATGCTATGAGTAAAGGTGCCCGTGAGAATCTAAGAGAGAAAGAAAGAGGCAACCATAGGAGAGAACGAGAGATAGGGGTGTGTGCATACTGTATTTAAAGGTCTGTTTGGGAGAGAGGAGAGAAAGAAAGAGAGGGGAAGAGAGAGAATATATAAGAAGAAGAAACAAACAAAGGAGAGAGATGGATATGCACATTATAGATAAGAAGTGCCCTAGAGAGAGAGGAGAGATAAAGAATACAATAATAGAAGAGTAAAGAGAGAGAGAGAGAGAGGGAGCAAGAGAAAAAGAAAGAGAGAGGGAGGCAGAGAGAGAGAGAGAGAGAGATAAAGAATACAATAGAAGATTAAAAGACCAGCATAGAAGAAAGAGAGAGATAGAGAGAGAGAAGCATGGGAGAGAGAGAGGGAGAGAGAATACATAAGAAGAATAAGTGGGGGGAGAGAGAGAGATAGAGAGTCTGTGTGTGTGTGTGTGTGTTTGTGTGTGTGTGTGTAAGTGAGCATAATTTAACAAAGATTTTCTATTCTTTCCATACTGTTCCGTTTTTCACTCACACCATATGAATTGGGGTTAGGTTTGAAAACGCTGTTTAAAAACTTCCGAACAAATTTCAAAATACTTCTTAAGACATGTCTGAAATAGATTACTTGAGGCAATCTTTGCAATACATTGACATGAGGCAGAAAATATTAAAATAGGAGCATTTCTCCAAGGCTCTGTTCCCCTTTCAGAACATGACATATGGTGAAGGTTAAGATATAATGATTAAGAGAAAAGTGGAAAAGACTGATCCACAATATGATGAACAGAACAAAGCATGGATGATGATGATAATACTAATAAAATGCTTTAAAATCTTCAAACTTGAATTTAAATGAGTTTCTCCAGTGGTTTCACAATCAGTGACCACAGCATAGAGTTTACTATCAATTCCAATACATGATGAGGTTTGGATCTTCATACTTTAGAACCCACCCTACGTTATGCGAGATTCTCAGCTGTCCATCACACTTCCCACACTATCCAACACTAGGCATCGGAAGTCAATTAGCAATTTGGAGACTGTAAGTTTCCCACTGTCTACGTGTAAGGGAGCTTGAAGGCTCTTTCACTATCACCTGGGGGAGTGGTTTCACATTTCATGTTTCATGAAACCTTAAATATTTTTAAAATGACATTAATAATAATATTAAACAAACAAACAAAAAAAAAGTAGATTTATTATATTATAATAAATCTACTTTTTTTTTTGTTTTTTGTTAAATCTTACCTTTTACACATGTAAAAATCAAAAACTGTGCCTATCTATGTTTCTTTTGCTTTCAATGCAAAATGTAAATGACACAATGATGAGACACTCACCAGGTTCAAGACACAGGCAAATGGAATGAATAAAGGGAGGACGCCTGATGAAAATGCATGAACCTGACAAGGGAAATAAAAAAAAATGAAAACTATTCAAATGAGCAGAAATGTACAGTACAAAAAAAGGGTTACAGTGAACTCCTGAGAAGTTGATGTCCAGGGAACCAGAATAAAAATCAACTCATCCTAAGTTTGATTCAAGCACAGAGCACCCAAAATACACTTAGGTCAAGGCTAACGAAGGTCACTCTCCACAAAACCAGTTTATATACATAGGACAATGATCTGTGCTCTCTCTCTGTCTCTCTCTCTCTCTCTCTCTCTCTCTCTCTCACTCACTCACTCTATTTGTCTCCTTCCTCCCTCCTTCTAATTCTAACGCACACACTCAGAACTGGCCATTTGTTTAAAGGTATCTCACCAAATAGAATGAAGTTATAGATGGCTTTTTTAATAAATTGTTTATTTGTGATTTTATTGTCGATATTAGCAATATGTTGATTGGGTGCGTGAAAAAAAAAGGGCCCAAAACCAAAGCACTCAAAAACTAGATTATAATTAGCGTAGTTGAGCAAAACTTGGTATTAGTAATTATTAACAACTTAATTCTATATGTGCAAGTTGTCAATGCATTGCGTTTATAGACAAGTGAGATATGACTATTTCATTCGGACTACCCAAAAATGCCAAAATCATAGACCTCGCAAAACGAACTTGAAGAGGGCATTTGGTGCAAAGCTTTACCGAACTGAAGCCATGTTGTTGGATTTCTAACTATGAAAATTCATGCACAAATTGTTTTAGTAGTTTTGTTTACTGTTTAGAAATTTCACATCTTCATCAATTTTTTTTAATTTTTTTTTTTTTTATGGCACCTCAAAAGAGGGATATGCAAATTGGCACAAGATATCAAATTCACCAAAAAAAAACCAAACAACCTCATGTGAAAAAATCATCCAACTTAAATACCAGTCTGCTCTCATTCCAATCTAGATCCAAGTGACATGTCTGTCTGTTAATAATGAGTTCATTTTAGTGCCATAATGTTCAATACAACTGATCTGAATCGACCAAGTGTGTATGACAACATTGGTAATGTTACATGAAGCCATTCTGACGTCTATGATACGGGCATTTTCAGCGATAACCAAAAAGGTGCAATAGATACAGATGTGAAATTTGTATACATTAAATAAACTTACCATAATAATTTGTTCATGCCATTTCATAGTTAGAAATCAACATCATTGATTCAGTAAAGCTTTGCGGGAAATGCCCTCTTCAGAGTCATGCCATTAAGTCTATGATATGGGCATTTGTGGGTAGTCTTAACAAAATGGTCAAATCTCACTTGTCTATAACCATAGTCCATTCAAACTTTGCATGTGTAAAATGTAAAATTAATATGTTACACATTGCTTTAACCGAGTTTTTTTCACTCATCCAATATATCGCCAAATCCACAAAGTACTGTAAAGTGCTCACAAAATGCGTATCACCAATCGGCAATTGTTGGTGATAATGTCATTGCTGGAACATCATGCAAAGCAGTTGGTATCAATTCTTATAGCTAAGTAGAGGTGAATCGTTTTTGTAGGGATTCATTTGGAATTTTTTATTTCAAATGGAGTTGATTTTTTTAATAGTGTTATACAGTAGAGACGAAGATAAAATGATTGATATAGTTGAAAATTTATGAGTTCAACTTAGTCCGAATGTTATATTTATATATAGAGTTAAACAAAAGGAAGCGATAAAACACTTTGTTGAATCTTATCAGGCCTGCTAGGATATTTTACATGTGAGGAATAGAGGAGTTGGCACTGGAAAAATATGAAAATAAACAGAAAATGGTGCAGGCACAGTGCTGAGGTGAGTCAAAGCCATAGAGAGAAAGGAAAAAAACAGGAAGACGTTGGAGGAGGGAATCAAACCCAGGACCTGCCACGGCACCCATTGCCTGGCTAATACCAAAACAGGTGGCCTACTAACTGAGATGGGTGTCGCTATAAAAAAAAAGACATACAATCACAAACCATAGCATAGACTTCATGAGTCCCAACTATCATTTTCAATCAATTTTGGTGCCAAAAAAACAAAACCCTGTCTGGATTTGAATCACATTGCTTTGCATTGTGGATACGATGCTCATACACCTGGCCAGATAAGTTTGTAATCTATGTATTGTCACTTACATCAGTCTGCCAAACAGACAATGATGCCTTGAAAGAGGGTACCAGTGAATGGCAGACTGATGAATCTGCTTTCCTGTCAAAACTAATTGGTGTATAGTATTCTAACCTAAACCAAGAAAAGGACAATTCTTAGAACAAACAACATGCACGACAGTGATTAAAAGTAATGGTAATTTTAATGAGGTGCGATTTTGAAAGTCTAGCATTTTTCTCTAAACCAGAATAAGTGGAGATACGTCAGTTTACCTTTGGAGGCAGACTAGTTGCACCTGAAGGTACTTAACTTTTTCATTTTGGAGCTGTGTTTAACTATTGAAACACACTTGAAGAACAGTTAGTAAAACCCTATTGAAAAAAAAACCAAAACATTTTGTATGATCACTGTCATGCTAGCTTGGCAAACTTACCTCCACACAAGAGCCTCTGATCTTGAATTCTATAACATTTAACCACTCAAAACGAGAAAAGGCAAAGACTTGGACAAAGTCTGATTCTGCCTGAGAAATAGTGAAGAATAAAAAATAAAGTTTCTTAACAACAGTTAAAGAAAAAAATAAATGAAAGGAAAATGAGATAAAAGATGCTGTAAAAAAAAAAAAAAATTCGATAAAATTGTTACCAGTGAAACAAATGTAATATCTTTCTAAATCTTGGATAAATAGCAATAGTCAAAGGTACTAAAAGTATAATTGTAAAATTAAAGTAGAACCTCTGAAAACCTTAATTTCTGAAACCTCAAAATTCATTTGTTTAAAAGCATTTTGGTTTGAAACATGTTTGTTTTCAAACAGATTTTTTTCAAAATTGGGGTAGAGGTGAAGCCTTGTTGATGATAACTGGGCCTGTCAAAGGCACATTCATTGCCTTGTTTTCATGAAATGGGAGAAACACTGCATCTTCTAGCTCTTTGTGTCTGCAGAGCTTCATTTTGTTAGAAGTGGGCTGAAATTTGGAATTTTCACTTGCCTTCTGCAACTTCTCTCTGTTTTTCAAAATAGTAGAGTAATGTTGAGTTCAGAATGCAGAGGAATGAATGACAAAAATCATTCCTTGAAAACCTTTTCTCTCCCTTTTCACCGACTGTGAGGGCAGCGATTTTATCATGCACACGATTTGAAAAGGTTTCCCCTTTCTCTCCCCCCCACATCTCTAAGAAACTTAAAAAGAGACAAATTTTATTCCTGAAAAGGCTTGTGCTTTCCTTTATAAAACAAAGCATTGTGTGTGTGTGTGATTTCTTTTCCTCTGCCTAATAATGAGGAGAAAGCAATGAAATAAAAAAATAATTTTAAAAAAGGTAGATTTTTTTTTTTTTAAATGTTAAACGGTAGTGCAACTTAGAAGCATTTCAGTATATGGGAGGAAAGCGTTCGTTGGCAAAGAAAAATCTTGATTTTGCAGCTATCGGTTAAAAGAGATTCTGCTATAGGCTAACTATATGTCATTCATTCACAAAAAGAACCACAAATTACTTGTCTTAAAGTTAACGATCAAATTAAGTCACACTGTATCCCCTCTGAAAATAAAGGATTTGATAATAATTAGTACTGCCCTGTGATAAATTGGCTCATTGGTCTTTCTCGATGAGATGATTTACCAAGGAAACAGCAACTAATGTTTGGCTTAAGATCAAGTAACACCCCTAGTATTTCTCATTATGCTACGCAAGATTAGGCACGGTAGACCGATCCTCTGCCTGTCTTCATTCAGAGTTCTTCCTGGCTCCTTGGAGCTGAGTCACACCAGTGCTTAGGGGGTATGAAGTGATATGGATAACAAAAAAAAATAATAATAGCAACTTCAGGATAACAAAAGCTATCTAAAGAGTCTTCATTACTTTGTTCAGTTTCCAGTAAGTCCTTGATTTATCATTTTGAATGACCATCATAATTCCTCTAATGATGTCTTGCTTGTTTGCTGATGCAGAGGAGCTTGACATTACCCATCTGTACACATTAAAATAAAGACAGGGTACTTGAACTCTCCATCTCTCAGACTGACATGATCAAAAGATCAGAAACAATTGAAACAATAATAATAATGATAATAACGATAGTATAAAAGATCAGATGATAATATAAAGAGCTTCTTTTAACCTTTATCAACACATTTCAATGAATTGAGATTATAATTCAGTCATTATGAGAATTAATCCATTATGAGAATTAATGAAGAAGTAAGCAATATCATTTTTATACATGCATCAATCATAAATTTTCAATTTTTACCCTGGAATCGAGTAATAATTTATAGAGTATAAAGTGTTTTGTACTTACTTTTTTAATAAATTTACCACAGACAAACCACTAAGTATATGATGGTATTGTTAGAATACAATTATTGTTACTTGGTAATAAAACAATAATTTTTTTTTCTCATTTTCAAATAATGTAGTTCTACAATCAGCATTACTTTTCCCTGTGCCTGTGAAAATCTCTGATATAAGGCAACCAAACAGCTGGGCGGAAAAATGCCTGGAAAGCAGCCTGAAGCCGGGCAAAAATGGTCACCCATGGAGCACTCATTCTGGATGAAAAATGACAACGAAAAATTAAAAATTCATGGGACAGAACTAACTTCAGGATTCTTTGATAAAAATCAAGCAGCACATCCCAAAAGAGATGGAAAATGAAACTCATTCGGTTTGGCCATCTAAAATTCAATATTCTCTACAAAATGTATGTACAAAGGAACATCATGTTTGATGACAACTGAAATAACCAGACCTCGGGAATAAAAAGAGACATGAAAATATCCAATTTTTTTCCCATTTTAATCTCTAGATTTTATTCCTGGACTAATGACATTTCAAAATTGGGACCTCGTGAATAGCAAATGATTTCAGTAGGCAACAAGCTGATTCAATGACATCATACTATTAATATCATATTCTACCCTTGATTGGATTGAACAAAGAAACTCTTCCAGTCACAGTGTGTTCATGTAAATCCAATTGGTAATGTAACAAAGCGCAACAAGAGAGCACTTGAAGATGTATACACTGGTATATGGATAGGGATGGGCAGGGGCTTTGACTTAACATCCGTTGTTTAATGCCCTATGGTGTGTGAGTGTGTATGCCTCCTTACGGATCAATAGACAGTAACCACTCTAGCCAACACATTAATATTGTGGCTTTGTTGGCTCAGGCAGAAATCAAACCTACATCTTTTCCACTGTTTCGTTTGACACGTACCCAACAGTGATAACATACCCTGAACAACAATAATACTGTCCATTGCAAATGATAAGGACTTATATCTAGCACTCTGCCCCTTCAGAAACAATATGTAACTAAAGATACAACAGGCAAGAAAACAGGTTCTCAAGGAAACTAGCAGGTGAGATGACAGATCACTGAGGGTAAAGGGTATAATACATGGGGATGATTTTATAGTGACTACAAATCATGAACATTTATTCTTTTCAGCAGGTATACAAGTCTACTTGCTGTCAGTGTATTTAGATACCTCTACAGAGGCAGAGCTGAAAGAACAGTGTCGTGGTTGTAGATGGTGTGGCTTGCTATCTTATTGATGCCCTAATCATTTGATAATTTTTGTTGTCCTTTTTCATTCTGTCAATTGTTGGCACTGTTATATACAAGGGCTCTTTCAGAATTAACCGGAAAACGGCTGTTATTCGGCAACAAGAAGGAATTTTTTAATTTTGTAAAAAGCATTAGATTTGTCATCCTTTTGTGGATATTTCTACAAATTATAAAGTGCGATGTGCTGCACAATGATTATCTACACAATTTTAAAGATGGCGACCCACCTTGAAACTTGGTCAAAGGAGGAAATCAGAGCTGTCATAAGGTTTTTGAATGATAAAGGTCTAAATCCGACCGATATTCATAAAGATCTTCAGAGTGTATATGGTGAGCATGTCATAAGCCGTACACAAGTATATCACTGGTGTAGTTTGTTTCAAACAGGCCATTCTGAACTGAAAGACAGTACAGGAAGAGGGCGTTCGTCTTCTGCGACGTCAGAAGACAATGTCAAGCGAGCTGAGCTTATTCGTCAAGACAGAAGGTTGAAACTTCGTGAAATTGCAAGCAGTCTTGAAATTTCGGAAACCTTAGCTCACAGACTTGTGTTTGATGAACTTGGCTAGAGATTTTACAGGTTATGATTTGGCTTTTCTTGACAGTATAGTCACAGGTAATGAGACTTGGTTGCACCATTGCACACCAGAAACCAAGCAAGATTCGATGACGTGGAAACACCCTTCCTCGCCTGTTGCGAAGAAATTCAAAGTCATGCCGTCAGCAAGGAAAATAATGGGAACTGTTTTCTGGGACAGCCATTGTGTTCTTCTGTTCGAAACCTTACAGCCTGGATATACAGTCAATGCTGCAAGGTACTGTCGAACTCTCGACATGGTTAGAGAGGCCATTCGCAGAAAGCGCTCAGGGCAGTTGACCAATGGGGTCATTTCACAACATGACAACGCTTTGCCCCACACAGCAAGACAGACCCAGAGTTGGATAGAGAAATATGGTTGGGAGATTTTGCCACCCCCCTCCCCCCCCCCCCACACACACACACAGTCTAAACCCTACACCATCTGATTTTCAGCTCTTTGGGCCACTGAAGCGCGAGCTGGCAGGAAAACGCTTTGATGACAATGATGAACTTTTTGATCATGTGCGGAAATAGCTATAATCCCATGACGGAATTTTCTTCCGGGAGGGTATATATTCCATGGTGAGGCGTTGGCAGAAGGGTGTTGACAGACTTGGCTGCTATGTGGAGAAATGAAGGACGAGTCAAGGTATGAGCAGAGGAAAAATTTTGTTGATAGCATTAAAAACATGGATTTTAGAGCCATTTTCCAGTTAATTCTGAAAGAGCCCGCGTACCATCACCTCCATTATCAATTTCCAGTAACAGCTATTTCTATACTTTTAGATCTCTCAAAAATACTATCATTGTGTGCTTTGCTTAAAAGTACATGCATTCAGAAATAATGAGACCTTGGGAATAACAAGACATGCATTTGGTCTGAAACAGAGCCTCTTATTATAACCGAGTTGCACTGTATTCTTTCTGTTTACCTCAATTAAATACCCATTCCCAGTACATAGCCTATCGGAAATACTATTAACTCTAAAAAGGGGGAATTTTTTTCATTTCAGTTTTGCGGGAATTTTCATTTTGCTGCTCAGCGAAGTGAGAGTACCTTCAAGATAATTGTTTTTATGACTTAGATATGCCTATGAAGTCTATCATGTCGAATACCATTTAAAAGGGAATAAAATCATCTAAAAGATGAATTAAATTTACTTTAAGTGAAATGTATCGGTTAAAAATTATTTTGTTAAGAAGTAAATAGAAAAGGGAAAAAATGAATAAAAATTATTCTTAAGAATACTACTCACTATGCACTGTTAGTATCAGGTTAAGTATCACAGAAGACTGTACAGTCATTCGATTAGAAACACACTCGAATTCACATTTACTGTTTATTGTCCCAATCACTCAAACAATTCAAAATTTTAAGCCTTCCTGTATCTCAGGAAATCAAAACTCACGCAAAGTTTTAAAATTACAGAAAAAAAGACTTGTCCAAAAACACACAAAAGCTGCAAATGTTTTGGTTTCCAATCGAATACAAGTCAGTGACTTAAAAATTGGATAAAACCTTTGAAATCAATCTAATTTTAACGCTGACTGGTCTTATTTCTATGACAAACGATCAACGCCATCAGACGCTCCCTCCGTCCGATCCCAGTTACAGGAAATTTCATCGGACGCTCCCACTGCCTGATCACTGTTAAAGAGTTAATGGTACTTTCAATAAATACCTATGTATTCAGAAATAACTCTGGAATAACAAGATGCTTGGTCTGGAACTGTGGCTCTCGCTTTAACTCATTGAGTACTGAATTTTTTATTGTGTTTGAAATGAATTAATTTTAGGTCAGCTGAGGGACACTGAGACCCACCGAGAAAAATGCATATATAACTTTTTAACGAATCAACTTACAGACCTAAATATGTATTCATGTAAAGATAAATGAATAGGCTATAAAACCAAAAAAGATGAAAAAGGGGGAGATATGGTAATAATTTATCTTTTTTTATGAGTGATTTCGGGGAAAAAGAAACATAAATGAAAAAGTTACAATATTTTTCTACTTTCAGCCACGATATAAGGATGAAATGAGCTGTAATCCATTTGTAATCTATAAAAAGAGATAGTCCTCTCCAAATCTAATAAATTGATACTTGATTTTTAAGAATTGGTTGATATTCAGATAAATTATAGGGACTTTTTTGTGTGGTACGGTAAAATGATGAAATGGAAATGATAACCTAATACAGAAAAGTCAAGAATAAAACAAAAAAGAAAAACCCAAAACAAAATATTTACACACTATCACAAAGTGGCACAGAGAGTTACTGAGAGGCATTTCTCCTCTTATGGTAGGCATTGAAGCACTGTTTGGGGCAGAGATGGGACTTATAGATGACGAAGAGGATGAAGATCTTTAAAAAAATCTGGATCTAGACCTGAAGCTAGCTCTAGTTCAAGATGTATCATTTTCATCAATGTCGTAGTCATTACGACGATTTGAACTTTCTTTCTCATCAGATTCTAAGTTAGCAAACACAGCTTGCACAGATAAACACCTCGGAGGCCTATTATACTGAGGACCAGATGATCCTGGAATGGGCATTTCCATTGTTTTGATTTGGTTTGGGTTGCAAAGAAATATCAATGAAATCAGTGAAATCACATTAAAAATACACGCTTCGACAGTGATACCATTCAACGAATGTCCTTTGCTTTTAAAACTACTGGAAGAAAAGTAAAAAGAAGGATTTATAAAAATGAATGACGAAATGTGAGCCTTATTGTCAGAACCAAATAATCTGTTCACAGTGTAGACGTAGCAGTTTTGAGAACCGATTTACCAATGAGTTAATTGAGTTCTACTGTTTATTTTTTTTAGTGTGTCAATTCATTTCAATGGAAGCTTTATTATGAATCTATTATAATGATTTTAATGTCAAATGACCTGTTTTATTATTTTACTAAATGAATTGAAACAAGACCTTGAAGATATCTGAGAGAATGCGAATTGTGTCTTTCAAATCCCAAAGGAGTACCTAAAACAAAATTTTAATTTCAGCTGAGCATCTCTCACATTAGGTAAGGTATTATTTGAAACTAGACAGGGGCATGGCTTAGTGAATAGCAATCCTGCATTAAAACATCCCTTATTTGGTGGGGAGGTGGGCCTCGCTTCTGGGACAGGACAGTCTTTTTTTTTTCTCTTATTTTTAATTGTTTTTGTTGTCAGCATGTGTGGGTATGTTGCAATTGTGTGTGTTTGAGCTAATATTTTCTATTAACCAGAATAATTTCTGACTGTTCGTAGTGCAGGGCCATTCTAGAACAATTGATGATTTGACTGCAATCAACAAAAGCATGTTGGGGCACTATGATGTAATTCGTTTGTAAATTAATGATTAAAGACTTCATGCCTTTAACCCTTGCTTTTTGTGGCTTTGAATTTGTATTGCTCCTTTCAATCTTCAGAAAAAGCACACATTTGTTTTGAGTAAAACCAAAATGACACAGCTTAGCCAAATCCCAGAGATATTAGTCAGATACTAAAAATGAAACTGTGAAAGGGTTCTCAAACCTCCATTCACATTGAATAATTCAGAAGTAAAGTAGAAACACCTCACAAGCATGAAGTCTTAATTGATAATCCTTAAAGACAGGTGGATGGAGAATGCTGACCAATCATGTGTTGTTCGAAACCTGCCTCAACCCTCAACCCCCCTGTTGTTTGGACCTGACCCACTTTTGGCCCTGTCCGAAATAAACGTTTTCATTCAAGTTTAAATTAATTAACTTGTGAAACCGGCAAATATGTCATAAAAGCATTAAATAATTCATCGGGCTTAATTATTGTCTACCTTCAAACTTCAACGTTGACAACTTTTACGGGTTATTCCGTCATAAATATCATAAAATGAAAAGCCGGAAGGACTCGACTGTTCCTGAAAGGACTGCTTACCTGCTTTTCTCAGAAAAAAACAGCCATTGTTGTTGTGACCTTTGAGCTTTTGCATTCGATGAAGTGTTTCCGTATTATTTTCGGCTCCGCTGCAAGAAACTTGGTCATGTTTGAAAAGAGAGAGAGAGTACCCTAGAAATGAGAGAGAGAGAGAGAGAGAGAGAGAGGCGTGGGGGTGTGGGTGGGGATGGCTCGATAGCACAAAAGTGAGCACAGTTTCTTTGATTCAGGCGACAGTCGAGCAATGCTGAGCGTAACTTTGCCGGATGGGTGAAGGGAATGGCGGAATGAGCTGTCTGATCTGTCGTCACAGCAAGAAACATTGTTGTAAAGCTAAGGGGTCCCCTGGTTGTTGCCAAAGTTGTCGCTGTATACCATTTGGAAACAGTTCCTGCAGGTGATAACGTCATCACTTTGGGATTGAGATAAGGAATAAGAACACACACGCATACACACACACACACAACGATGAGCGATGGACTCTCGATGGATGCAAACATTGATGCAAAGTGAGAAACATTCAATAAGCATTAACAGGACATAGGGTAGATAAGTTCTCTTTGAAAAAGATTTTTTTTAGATGTCACGGAGTCATCAAGATTCATTACAATTAGACCGTGGGCCAGTGGGGTAACTCCTCCTCCCCCTCCCCCTAGGTAATTTATGAGACCTATTATTCCATTAAGTTGAATGCCTTGAGAGTTAGATTCTATGTTTGCCAATTTTTAAGTGTTGTCATCACTGAGTTATGGCATCTTGAAGGCCATTGGGTGCACTTTCACAACAACAACAAAAAAACTCCAAAAAACAACAAAACAGTATTTGGGCTTAAAATGCCCAACATTATACAGAAAATCAAAAAATAACCACCCAGTTACTGAAAACAAAATATTTATGCTCAAAAATGTTTGCAACCGAAAAAAAAATTGATTTCAACACATAGTGAAAAAAACGAAAACAAAAAAAAAAAAACTTTCAAAGGCCATTTCTCAGAAATTGTATCGCACCTATAAAATTAGATAGACCATCCTGTTTTGTGGGTCAAGCTCCCTTCGAAAGGGAGCTTTTGCCACTTTCATTTTATGGAAGTGCATGATATGGGTTATATGAGGATAAATATTTGCTAAAAAATATTCGCACATTGTGGCCCCTTAAAGATTGTTCGGGGCATTTTCATAAAATGCACTATTTGAGCTTAAAAAGTCTGACATTTTACAGACAATCATAATATATCAATCGCTCAGGCTGTCAAAGTTTAAAAATTAAAGAAATTACAAAAAAGTAATATGAGTATATAGGGAAAAACAAACTTTCAAAGGCAATTTTTCTGTAAGTAGAAATAGAGCGTGGGCAGGTGGGTAAACACCTCTTGTTTCCAGTGAGGAATTTATGAGACCTATTTTTTTGTCTTGTTGATGGCTTCATATGTCGACATAGACTTAAATTTATTTTTTTCCACCAGTTAGTTGTCTCCTATTGGTGGCCATTTTGTTTTCATGCTAAAGCATATGCTCCTTATTCCTGTGTATGCCAATGGTTTGTCTATTCACTTGGTTACCAAAATAAAACGTTGGGTTGGAAGCACTGAAAGTGGCAAAGTAGATGTTAACTTGTGGTAGTGATGTATTCCCTATGAAATCATGGGTAATTGTTTCAGAGGAGGACGTCATAGTAAAAGACAGTGATTAGGCTTGTGTTACTAGTAATGACATATAGTGGTTGTTAAAGTCAGAAGAAAACACCAATTGTACAGTAAAGCAGACTGATCACTGTGGGGTCCTGGTGGCCCACAGTCTAAAATTAATAAGTGAGAGTTCGGTCCCTTCTGAGCTTCTGCTTGTTTTCCATGCCATCTATTTTTTTATTTTTTTTTTGGTAAAGGAAGGGGAAAACTGGGGGTAGGGGTGGAATCTGCGTTCATGTTATTGTTGTTAAAGAGAGTGCGTTGAAGTACGAGGGACGTCCGAAAAGAAACAGGACAATTGGCATAACTCAAACTGTTTTAAACGGATAAATTTGAAACTCACACAGATGAAGTGTCACTTTTCCTCTACTTTTCAATGTAATCCCCGTGGAGATCGATACATTTGTTTCCAGCGTGACAGCAGCGAATATATACCCATTCGAAAGAAGGCGACGTCAAGATGTGCAAACCAATTCTTCAATTCTCAGACGAGGTCATCTTCTGTCTCGAAAGCCATGCCTCCAAAATGGCGCTTCAAGGGTCCAAACAAATGAAAGTCAGAGGGTGCCAGGTCTGGACTGTGAGCAGGATGAGGAAGAATTTCCCAACCGTAGCGCTGCAGCCTTTGCTGTGTAAGGTTGGATGAATGAGGGGTCGCATTATCGCGCTGTGGCACAACACCCCTTCTCAAGAGTCCAGGTCTTTTGCTACGAATCGCAATTCTTTTGTCTTTTGATTGAAAAGCATGAGGTGTTTTCCCCAAGAGCAATACTGATTGTTTGGAAACTCTCTTTGTTTTTAATATATTTTGTTGGTTTGTCTGTGTGTTTGTTTGGTTTCATCTGTGTCTTGCTTTGTTAAATTTTGTTTTTATCACAATCTAACTATTTGATCAATGCGTTTTTTAAAGTTCTTCAAATATTTTTCATTGCTTTGTACTTAATTAATTTTACCGGTCTGTTAACTTATCACTACTTTTTTCTAATCTATTCAATTATCTAATTATTTGTTTGCTTTTGTTTTGTTTTGCGGAAACAAAACCGAATTTAACTTGAAAATCAATTCACGTCGCCAAGTCCTGGAAACGTGCTTGTGTAAGTATCATAGACTGTGTATTTTGCATGTTTGTGTGCATGGTATCTAAAGTGTTGTGCATGCATAGTTTGTGTACGTGTGCATGTGTGTGCACGTGTGTGTGTGTGTGTGTGTGTGTGTGCGTGTGTGTGTGTGTGTGTGTGTGTGTGTGTGCGTATGAGAGAGAGAGAGAAAGGGAGAGAGAGAGAGAGAGAGAGAGAGAGAGAGAGAGAGAGAGAGGGAGATAGAGGAGAGATATATAGAGATAGAGAGAGAGAGAGAGAGTCTTTGTGCGTCTGTGTGTGTGTGTATATATATATATACGAGGGGAGTTCAATATGTCCTTAGCATGACAATGATAGAACAAACCCACAGACTTGAAATTT